>JAOTAW010000008.1:27350346-27362768 GCA_025629945.1 Erythroxylum savannarum | reverse complement strand
CTCCAAAAATAATTAATCTATCAAGACCTCAAAATTAATTTAAATCATGCTTATTCATCAAGAAAAAAAATTCAGGGGCCAACACCAGCCACGAGAAGTGTCGGAGGATTGTGCGATGCTTATTGCCATGGCTATTGCATTTGGAAGTTGGTTTATAGTAGTGTTTGAGATGAACACTTGATTGGCAGCGCCTGGTAGCGTCTGGCTTGAACATTTTCCAGCAGCGACACAAGGCGTGAGAAGACATGTGGCTAACTGGGGTCGCAAATTGTGCGACTTATGCGATTTTTCAGAAAGACGCCTGAGGACTGTAGACACATGGTGGCAGTGGTGGAAGCTATAAGTCTGACATTGTTATGGTCTAATTGTCCCACATCAGTAATAAAAGAGGCTGTTGTGAGGTTTATAAGCTTATGGGCTCTCCCACCATTTAAGCTAGCTTTTGGGGTTGGTTCTCCCATATGACCTGTAACGATTAGTATCAGAGCTAACATCACTCTTTCAAGTCCTTGTGCCATGCTCACGGGTAGTGATGCCGATATTGCAGTGTTCACCTGAGGCTAGAAAAAGGTCTAATGCACAGCCAGCCTATGGGTGCGTGGGTGGTGACGCTAGTATAACAGTGTTTGCCTGGGGCTAGAAAAGGTCTAGAGCACAGCCAGCCCGCCAGTGTCTAGGCTGTGAAGCTTGGTGAAATGTTACGATCTAATTATCCTACGTTTGTAATAAGAGAGGCTAATGTGGATTTTATAAGCTTATAGGCTTTCCCATCATTTAAGCTAGCTTTTGGAGTTGATTCTCCCATAAGTCCTGTAACAAAAACTGATGGAGTTATCACTGGCACTGGACACTAGCAATTGTTCCTTGGCAGCCTGAAGGACTGCAGTTAGTTGTAGATGGCTAGAGAAAGGCCACTACTTGTGGCAGTTGCAAGAGGAGAGGTGGCTGCTAGTGGCACAATGAGGTATTTCCAGCATCGTAACTTCATGCGGCAGCGAGACTAGCGACAGTAGTGTGGAGATCTGGTGGTAAGCTAACGATGGTGGAGACTACAAGAGAAGGGTAGCAGATTGTTGTTGATTGCTAGGGTTTTCTTAAAGATGAAGATGAAGTGTGTTTGGAAACTAGGATAGTGTATCCTAGGGTTAGAATAATCCTTGTTTGGATAAAAGGATAGGCTTATTTTAGTTTCAGAATAAGGCTTGTTTGGTCATTGGATTAAAGTAATCTAATCTTTGTTTTAGAAAAGTGTTTTCCAAGACTTATTCTAAACATAAATTTTAAAATTGTTTTAAAATCTAAAAATTAGTTCAAAATCGAAATAATTAATTTTCTTAATATGATTAAGATTAATTATTTATTGATTCCTAGTTTAATTTTAGACAAGTAGTTTCTAAAATTAGAATTAATTAGTTTTAATTAGATTGAAATAATTAATCAGACTCCTTAAAATTAACAAAGTTGTTTCTTAAATAATTCAGAAAGATTATTCTTAATTGAATTCATTTTCGATTTGATTGAGATTTAATTTATGACTTTATTTGTTTAGAGAATTATTATTCAATTTATTTAGAAATTGTTTCTTTTATTTATGAATAATAAGTTTCCTGATTTAAAAAATATATATTTTTCTTAGATAAATTTTGAAAAATGTTTTTATTTATTAATTAAGAAAAATGTGCTTTCTTTAATATTTTGAAAATTATTTTCTAACTTATTAAAAAAGATTTTCTAATTAATTAAGAAATCAACCTATAAATAAATAATATAAAGGACTTTCTTAATTAAATATGAGATTAAAAATTGTAATTTCTAATTAGATTGAAAATAGTTTTCTATCTAGATTAGAATATGTTACTTATATAATTTTGAAAAATGAGTTTTTCTAAATTATAATGAGTAAGAAGCTTAATTTATTGAAAAAAAATTCAATTAAATTTTCTTAAAGGAGTCAAGATAATTAGAAATAGTTTCTGATTGGACTGAAAATTATTTTCAAATCAAAATAAAGTTCTATTCATAATAGTAATTTACTATATTTAAGAATCAATGGATTTTAATCTAATTTAATTTTTCCAAAGAGTTGAAATATTATTTTAAATTATAAGGATCAATAACTTAAATCAAATAAAGCTTGATTTTATGCATATAATTCGATTATGAGTGTATAAGTTGCATATTTCATTCATATTGTCAATTTTTTTTGAAAGTTAAAAAAGAAATATATTAATTTAGCAAAAGCTATATACAAGCATTACATGGAAACATATGTCAGCTACAAACAAAAAACTCGTTAACCAAAATATAGAGTATTGTCTACTTATAACATCGTAGCGACCAATTCAGTTTCAAATCATGATTAATAAGGCGTTGTTGATCATTGGCAATAATGGCTGCTCTAATCAATTGGCTATATGTTCTGCAAGCTAATGTTAGCTTTCTTCAACACCCTTGTATATCTTCCGATTCCTTAAATAATTAATTAGACTCCTTAAAATTAAGAAAGTTGTTTCTTAAATAATTAAGAAAGATTTTTCTTAATTGAATTCATTTTTTTCAATTTAACTCAGATTTAATTTATGACTTTATTCGTTTAGAGAATTATTATTAAATTTATTTAGAAATTGTTTCTTTTATTTATGAATAATAAGTTTCCTGATTTTTTAGAAAAATATTTTTCTTAGTTAAATTTTGAAAAAAAATATTTATTAGTTAAGAAAAATGTGCTTTCTTTAATATTTTGAAAATTAGTTTCTAACTTATTAAAAAAGATTTTCTAATTAATTAATAAATTAATCTATAAATAAATAATATAAAGAACTTTCTTAATTAAATATGAAAGGTATTTCCTTTTAATATTAGAAAATAGTCTTCTAATTAAGGAAAAGTAGTTTCTAATGAGATTGAAAATGGTAATTTCTAATTAGATTGGAAATAATTTTCTAACTGGATTAGAATATGTTACTTATATAATTTTGAAAAATGAGCTTTTCTAAATTATAATTAGTAAGAAGCTTAATTTATTGAAAAAAAATTCAATTAAATTTTGTTAAAGGAGTCAAGATAATTAGAAATAGTTTTTAATTGGATTGAATTTTTTTTTCAAATCAAAATAAATTTCTATTCAGAATAGTAATTTAATATATTTAAGAATCAATGGATTTTAATCTAATTTATTTTTTCCAAAGAGTTGAAATATTATTTTAGATTATGAGGATCAATAACTTAAATCAAACAAAGCTTGATTTTATGCATATAATTTGATTATAAGTGCATAAGTTGCATATTTTATTTATATTGTTGATATTTTTTAAAAGTTAAAAAAGAAATATATTAATTTAGCAAAAGCTATATACAAGCATTACAAGGAAACATATGTTAGCTACAAATAAAAAACTCGCTAACCAAAATACAGAGTATCGTCTACATATAACATTATAGTGACCAGTTCACTTTCAGATCATGACTACCAAGGCGTTCTTGATCATTGGCAATAATGGTCGCTCTAATCCAATTGACTATATGTTCCGCAAGCTAATGTTGGTCCCTTCAACACCCTTGTATATCTTCTGGTTCCTTTCTCTCCAAATTGAATAGATGACAGTATGAAAAGTAGTTAAGATAGTCATGCCATTTACTCTACCTTGAGTGACATAATGTGTAAGAAAATTCAAGGTTTCCATCCACTCAAAGGTATATTTGGGTAATTGTAACATGACCATAATTCTACTCCAAATAGTTTTGGTATAAACACATTAAAAAAATAAATGATTTCTACTCTCATTTAGCAACTTACAGAGTGTGCATATGAGGTCATAAGCACCAAACCATCTATCCTTGGTCTGAAGCTTATTTTTGATCACTAACTAAGTGAATATAACAGCTTTGAGGTTTAAATTTTGTTTCCAGATAACCTCAAACCAAGGAACCACTTCAAAATGATTAACCAGTACCTAGAGACAAGATCTATCGCTGAAAATACCACTTGAGAGGGGAAGCCAGGCTATGCTATCCTTCCTCCTTCCTATAGGAATGTTAGGCAAATAATTCGACAACAAGTGAAAACCTCTGAAACTACCAATCCAGTCTCCATTTAAGATGAGCAAAGATACTCTAGCATTGAGAGGAATTCTATTTCTAAGTCTAGAAAGATTAGGTCCGAGAATAAAAGGACTATGATTGGTCCAGCTATCAAACCAAAACCATATATCCTCTTCATCCCCCAACCTATATTTGATGTGTGGAAAGAACAAACTTCTCAACTTGAGTAAATGCTTGAACAACCATAAGAATTCTCTAGAAATGTCCAGCTACCATAGATTCTACTTTCGAAGATAATACTCATTAATCGATTTAATCCACATAGCTTTTTTATCAGTGTAGAGTCTCCATATCCTTTTACCAATCATTACTTTCCACATTTGCACAATCAGGATGATCCTAAGCCCTTCTAACCTCTTGGGTATAGTGATGTCACTCCATTTCACCTTGGCTTGCTTCCCATTCTCAATTTTTTCAGACCATATATTTAGTATTCTATCTATCTCTTTGGTGACCCTCCTGGGCAAAACAAAATGTGCAGACCAATGTAGATGCATATTATTCAAATTAAAATTGATGAGAAGCAATCAACCGGTAAGAGATAGATATTTTTTTTTGCCAAGCATTGATTCTAGCTTTAAACTTATCAATCAAAGGAACAAAATCTGAGAATTTAGGCTTACTAGGAGTGATTGGGACGCCCAGATATTTGAAAGGAAGAGAGAACAACTCAAACCCGACCATGCTTTTAATCTGCTCCTGGTCCTTGACATCTGAGGACAAATACAATCCACTTTTCTCGACACTGACTTTCATGCCAGACCAATAAGAGAAAGTATCCAGCATATTTAACATCATTTTAATAGAGTGGGAATCAGCCTTACATAAGAGAATCAAGTCATCAGCATATATGAAATGAGATCATGAAATATCATCACACTTGAAATGGAAATGAAAACAGTCATTGCATTCCACCAATTTAGAGATGAGTCTATATAAACCTTCCATGGCTAGAGTGAATATGTAAGGGGATAGAGAATCCCTTTGCCTAATACCCCTTGCAACGGTAAAAGGGATTGATGGACTACCATTCACCATAATACTGAGAGAAGCATACTGGATGCATTGCATAATCCAGTTGTTCAATTTATCTGGCACCCCAATAGCTACCAAAAATGCTTGTAAGAAAAACCAACTTATAGTATCATAAGCCTTGAAAAATTCAATCTTCATCAGACAATTGTTAATAGTTTTACCGGAGCTATAATCCCCCATTAACTGTTGAAGAAGTAGTATGTGATCACCTATGCTTCTCCCAGGTAAAAAGGACCCTTGTGTCAATTTAATGATCTCTAACAAAATTACTTTAAGTCTAGCAGTCAAAAGCTTAGTAATGGTTTTGTATACTGTAGAGTAGCAAAAAATGGGCCTAAAATTTGAGATAGAAGAAGGTTGCTTCTTCTTGGGTATGATGCATATGAATGTATGATTAACTTCCCTTAACATCTGACCAGAGGAAAGAATTCCACTATTACATTAATAAAGAGTTGGCCAGTAATCTCCCAGGTCCTTTGGAAAAAACCCATATTGAATCATTAGGTCCTAGAGCTTTTAAGAGATGAAGACTAAAAAGCATTTCCTTGACATCTTTATAAGAGAAGGGAGTTGTAAGCATGTTCAACTGCGCCTGATTAAGATTCGAACAAAAAACATCTTTCATATTAAAACCCTACTGTTGACTACTTGAGGTGCCCATTAACTGTAAAAAAATTACCCCTGGATATATCTGGTCAGGTTATATGGTTTAGATATCACATTCCTGCTATTGTCCCATAGCTCAGAGATAGTATTAACGTTTCTCTTAACCAGAAGAGAAGCATGAAAAAACCTTTTGTTGGACTCTCCTTCTTTGATCTAATGTAGCCTTGCTTTCTGCTTTAGAACATAATTTTGGTACAACAATTCCTCTTGATATTCTTGCAATCTCTGGGTCTCAGTATGCCTTAACTCAAAGTTGACAGGATCCCTATAACAAGCTTCCTGGGCTTCAACCAATTTTTGCTTCATTTGATGAAGATTGTGATTCTTCTTCTTTACAAACTGTTTAAGGGCATGTTTGACTATTTTAAGTTTTTGCATTAACTGGTAAGACTTCAATCCTTGTATCTCTTGCCTCCAACAGCTACTGATTATATCTATGAAACGCTTCAGACAATTGAAAAACCAAAAAGGGCTCCCGTTCTTACCTGATTCGTCAACTTCTGAATAAGTATAGAAGCATAATCAGAAAAAATATTGTCCCCAAAATGCACAGAAGAAGAAGTAAATTTACTAAGCCATAAGTGGTTCATCAAGGCTCCACCCAACTTTTTACAAATTAATAAATGTCCTTGTTGATTATTTGTTCAGGTGTATATTCTCCCAATACCCCTTAGGTTAGTTAGATTCACTTGTTGAAATAACTGTGAAAGTTCTCTACCCTTCCCCATTGAGTAGCTAGCACCACCTTCAATTTCACTAAATTTCAGTGAACAATTAAAATCGCCCACTCCTAGCCACATATTCTGCATAAATGATTGTATATGAGCTAAATTTGTCCATGATTTTGCTCGTTGGAATGCAAAATTGGAAGCATAAATTATGGTAACTTAAAAAACCAAAGAATATCCCTTTAACTGGCAATGTAAATACAGGAATTGATCACTAAGACTGCTACAAGTAACCTCAATATAGTTAGTATCATATAGACAAATAATACGCCCATTGTAATGTTGAGAATGGTTAGTAATAGTTTTCCATTGCGAACCCAAAAAAGACAAGTCCGAATGGACATACTTAGCCTTTATTTTAGTCTCCAGGAGACGCACCAAAACAAGTTTCTTTTCATAAACCAAATCCCTCACCATGAGCTATTTCAGAGGGTTGTCAAGCCCTTTTGTGCTCCACACTAGAATAGACATCTAGGGGGTAGCCCCTTTAGGCTTAGCTTTCCTCCTGGCTGGTCTTCTCCGAGAAATATTTGGAGTTATTTGGCTCTTGGTATCTGTCTGAATTTCCCTTTGAGAGTTAAGTAGGTCAAGGCATTGTTCTATCACCATACTATTCTCCTCTATATCCTTTGTAGATTAAGAATACTTAATAGAAAATTGCGGATGAATCTTAACCTTTGCCTTAATTGCATCCTGTAATCCCAACTGATGATTATCTTCCTTCCGCACCATACTGGTATTCACCCTTATGTCAGCTAATGGATAAGATATTACTCGACTCTAAGTACCTTCAAGCATATACTGATCCAAGCAACCCTTCTTTGCATATATTGCTTCTAAATGATCACTTACCAACTGCAAATTCGTAATATTAGCCAATATATCAACAGGTCGATTAATCACTACTTTACACTCATGGTTTTCCATATTTCGGGCAATAGGTGGGGGGATATATCGAACCTGCCCATCATCTCCTCCAGGAATTTCAGTGGATGGATTCGTGTCTATTACCAGCTGACACTCCACCTTATTGGCAATATCAGAAGTTGAAACCTCAACCCCTAGTAACTCTTCCTGCCAACCAGTATTGAACTTCCTACCTGTAGGAACCCATTGTTTCATCATCTTCTGGGGTTTCCATGGGTAAGATAACTTTATGTTTGAAGGCTCCCACTCCCCTGTAACACCAAGCCTCATAATAGACAGCGACTCTAGCAGTTGGGTATTCCTACTTACCTCGATACTTATTTTAGCATATCCTATATGCTCCATATTAGAAGTTTGGATATCCATGCTTAAAGGCTTACCCAAGGAGCTGGCGAGAAAACTCAGGCCTTCCACCGTCCAAAACTCCAAAGGAAAATTATGGAAGTAAATTCAGATCGGAAGCACTTCAACACACTTATTGTTAAACTCATCCCTAGGTGACCACTTCTGCACAAACAATGGTTGGCCTCTAATGTTCCATGGTCCCGTTTCCAAAATCTTAGAAAAATTACTATCCACTGCAAATTTAAACAAGATCATACTGTCTTCCATCAATAAGGTTTTCTCCAATCCTTTATTGCCCCATCGCGTAGAAGGCTAGGAGCTAATGACTTAAAACATAGGGCATTTGATCCAAAAGGAACCTACTAATGTTCACCCCTCTTTTATGACCTCCTGGAAATGCTTCATTGGGATCTTATTCTGGTGTAAGTTGAGTTTCTTGTTCCATGCTCTCGCCCTTTCCAAAGGAGTCAGAGCAACTGTTGAGGGAGACCCACTAGAGAAGCTCTCTCCCTTCCCAGATGATGCAGATACTGTTGTTTTGTTATGCACTATTACATTTATAAATGTGATTTCATAACATAATGATAAATATGCATGAATTTCCTATATCAATATCACGTCACATAATCATCACAAATCACAAATAATAGAGGAGGACTGACGAATGACCCTATGACATGCCTCTTACCCATATACTATAGCCATAAGGGCCCTCTTGTTCTACACAGGTCACTTGGTTTAAATATAGTGGATATATATATATGTATATATATATATATATATATATGTATATATATATATATATATGTATATATGTTTCTTTTCTAGCATGTTACATCTATAAATGTGATTTCATAACATAATGATAAGCATGCATGCATTTCCTATATCAATATCACATCACATAATCATCACAATCACAAATCACAAATAATAGTGGAGGACTGACGAATGACCCTATGACATACCCCTTACCCATATGCTATAGCCATAAAGGCTCTCTTGTTCTACACAGGTCACTTGGTTTGAATATAGTGGATTGTCATCCGAGAGCCACACTCAACCGAACTACCATAGCCTTACTACGACATGATTGTCGTTCGAGAGCAAGCTCGACCAAACTACCATAATCATGCCACCGTATCATGTACCATATATCAGTTGATGTCCAAGAGCAAGCTCGATCGAACTGCCCCAACCATGTTGTATCTTAATCAATGGATCCAATACTAAACCCAAATCCATACTCGACCAATTGATTCATTGTGCGCATAACCTAGTGATGCCCACTAGGTAGCTTATACCATAACAATCCTCTACATCATCACATATCAAAACAAGCATAACAATGCATAAAAAAATATGTATACATGTGTGTATAAGATAATGATGATGATTTTCATGATGATTATGAGAATGAATTATAATGCATGTTCATAACCATGAATATTAACTCACAAGTAGAATGCGCTCCTTCGCTCTTAACCTAATGTATCGAACTAGAAGGTTCTGCTCCTGATTGATCTATAGAAAGAAAAATAAGAATGACTATTAGGATTTAAAACCTAAACCAATTTTAGGTACCTCGAGAATAAGATCATGACTTAATACTAAGGAGCTCTATTTTTTATTTAAAAATGGTGATGTCACATTTTACGAGGAGCCTATTGAAAATTCGGCAGAGTTTTTCCTATAAAATGGACATCTCCCTTCTGAAAGAAGGGTCATTCCTGCAATAAAAATACACTTCTATATCCACCAGTAACAACAACTCAATTTAGGTCTCCAAACTATATGTCCATTCCCCAATTGAGTCCACATTTACATCGCAAAATCTATAATAATCCAATTCACAATTCAAGTATACCAATTTCTAACCCATACACCCTCATTTATAGTTAATACATTAAGATATTCTCAGTTCTAATAAACAATAACTCAATTTAATCAATTTCATGCATTTGTATAAGAACATAACCCTTTCTAAATTTTTATCTCACAAACTATGAAAAATTTCAATTCACTGCTTTTATGAAAATTTATCCATATAATATCTAGGAATTTTTAAAATTATTTCCAGTTATTTCCGGGCTAGTTGGAAAATCACCACTGTCAGTGGAGCATGGGATACACACGCTGGCACCAGAGAGGGTGGTGATCTTCACCACCCACCCAGAAATGACGAGCTTTCCTATAAGAATCCATTGGAATTGGTCTTGCATTGAAACTCCTCCCGGTTTGTGAGAATCGAAGGTTTGAAGCTTAAAGGTAACCCATTTTTGTTCACCAATAAAATGGGATGATTGGTTTTGAATTCTCCTCCTTTCCTATGCTTTTAGGGCCGTTAGACATGATGGTGGTGTTAGCTTTTCCCAGAAATGACTAAAAATCTGAGATCGATAACTTATCCAAATGAATCGAAATTTCCATTCGCGATTCCTCTAAATCTGGGTCTTTTTTATGAAATAAGTTGAGGAGTTTTCTAAAATGTCTTGAGAGTTTTCCATATAGTCCTAGATTGCCTGAAATGGAGGTCGGACGGTGAAGGTGTGAATATCAAAAGTTGGGAGTGAATAGTAGTAACCTATAAGGAAAAAAGTTTAAGAGAGAAATGAACTTACGATTTCTTAAGCTCAACTTATACTTTTATAAGCTTTTCTCCTTATCCATTATGAGTAATTTAAGAAAACTTTAGGTCATCACATGGATATAATCTTATAAACATATTAAACAAATTGTTTGGTTTAATGTATACTTATAGGAGAATGGTTCTCAAGATAAGTAGTGAGAGTAATATAAAATTTGAAAAGTTCAAATATCATGACCAAAACATCCAATTAAAACTAGTCCCTTTATTGATACAAGTGATGTATAGTTGAAAGGCCACGAAACGTTGAAAGATTCACTTTATGATGAATCAAACAATTTGTTTTTGAGATGATTGTGAATTTATCATGTCTATAAGAAGGTTAGTGAGAGTATAGTTGTCATCTTCGGTGGAAGTATGTGGAGATATATTGCTCACAGAGAACAATAATTATAATTTTCAATTGTTGAAAATATAATTGTCTAAAAAAAACTCTTATTGGATATTAAAAGGTAACAACTTAATTATGAGAATTAGATCTATAAAGATAGATTGGATGTTGTTTACCTATTCTTAGTCCAAGTACGTAGATAATGTACTAAATATGTTTAGTATTTGAAATATCTGATACTTATGAAGTATTAAAGATATCCATTATTCTATGTATAAGTTGGTATTTGAGTGCAAGGAGATAAGGATATTTACTTTAAAAGTAAATCCTAATTAAGGTTTATTTTACTTAGAATAATATCATTCAAGATTGGAAAGGTTCCAATGTAGCAATGGTTGCTAATTAAGCCATAATACATTTTTCATTTAAGGGAAATGATTATTTGGATCAATAAGTTATTTAATGAACTTGATATAGTTCCTTACGTTGTTCAAGACAGTAATATTCTATGGAACATTAAAGCCATTAGGCATGTAAAAGGAGATAAGGTCTCATTAAAGATCCAATGATGTATTTAGGCAATTTTTCTTAATTTTGATGATAATTAAGATGAAAGTTGTAAGATTTAAGCAAGTGCTGACTATAAAGAATCTTGTAGAATTCTCTCATTAAGTCACTTTCCCAGTAGTAGTATAATTATTATATGATGATATGGTATAAGATACTTAAATGATTGGCTTAGTATAAAAGGTAGATTGTTAGTTTATACCCTACAACCAATCGACTTAGTTGTAATTTAGTGACAATTATTTAAAAGCATTCTTTTTCTTGTACATGTTTAGATGTATATTATAAATCCCATGGGATAATTATACATTGAAAATGAAATTATGATGAGATTATAACTATGAGATTCATATTGCATTTATGTATTATCCCTAAATTATTCCTAGTTATTGTTCTATTAAGACTGGACATTAATAGAACGTAAAAGGACTAGCACATGTTATGTTTTTCCTCATGAAGGAAGTAGTCAATCTCATAGACTAAAGTATGGAGATACTTAAACAAATATGTGGGTGTTTGTTAGAGAACAAGTTCTCTAAATAGACTCGATATGAGAAATCCATTTAAAACATTACTTGTATGTATATGGAAATTCTCATTGTGTTGATTGTATAAGTGATCATTTGACATAAGGTCTCCAAAGTTATCCTGTATAGGGATTGCTATGTTTTGATACTACTTATAAGCTATTCTAATCATAGGTCATTTAGTTGGTAGTCACTAGATGTAGCATGAACTATATGAAGGTAATTGAGCGATCAAGTTATGATTCATCATCCTAAAGTAATTAGGGAGAATGTTCTGTTGTTCTTGATTAATATTGATTCAGGATATCCTTAACAAGGTGGAATGATGTTTTGTAAATAGTTTACAATAATTCAATCATTTCTTCATACAATGTTTCAATTAGACATAGAGCATGAAATTAATGTTTACTCTATTTTGAGTCCAATCATATTAGTTCTCCACCATCAGCTATTGATTCAATTAATAATATTTGTACTCAAAAATAGAGTAAACATTAATTTCATGCTCTATGTCTAATTGAAACATTGTATGAAGAAATGATTGAATT
>JAOTAW010000008.1:27210828-27221984 GCA_025629945.1 Erythroxylum savannarum | reverse complement strand
ATCTTGATCTGCGCCTGGTACACATTCTTGTTTTATCACTTGAGCGACACCAAGGTTGCTCATGTCGTTCACACATGAAGTCCAGAAGCTCGTCGGTCCCTCGAGAACACAAGGAATCTCACTCGGTGGATTCTGGTTCAGACGTGAAGTAAGTTGATCCAAAATCTGTCGAAGAAGATGAGTATTCTCCGTAGCCAAAGAAGTGATCGAAAGTAACTCTCGGTGTAAATCTTTTGGCCAAAAACGGAGAAGAAGAGCTCTCGTGAAGGCATCCCAACCACCCAACTGACGATTTCGGGACATGCAGTCGTACCAGTAAGCGGCGTCGTTGTCAAAATAAAAGGAGGAGATGAGCACACGATCCTCCTCACGGATCTGATAAAAATCAAAATAACGACCAGCTTGCAACACCCACCGATCGGGATGGAGATCGGAGAAGCGAGCCATGTTCAAACGAGTATTGGGTTCCGTCATCTGAACGGAAACTCAATGAAAGCCCCAATGTAATGATCTAGTTTTGCAAATAACCAATGAAATAGTAACATGGCAAAATAAATGATTGTATTGATTCAACAGTGAGGATTACAAGCTTTATAAAAGGAAAACAATAAGAAATAATAGAGAAGAAAGAGATGAGAAACAAGGAGAATTAGGAGATGAGAAACAGAGTTGCGCAATAGCATAACAGATAAGCATCCCCCATTTACTATTCTATTGCTCCTTATATTAGCCGAGTAAGGTTGCCGATTCCTTTGGCTCACTTCAACAATGGGCTCTTTTTGCTTCTTAGACTCATTCATGACAGTGGGCTTTTGGCTCTTGTTGCTTCATAATCCAAGTCATAACAACGCATAGTCCAATTTGTTCCCTAAGATGTGGTAAATGATCTAATATGGTCCCTGCCGTTATCTCTAATACTAGTTTACACTTGAAGTTTCCACCAAATATCCCCGTCCCTGTGAATGCCAGCTTCTTTACTTATGAGAGCTCACGTGACTGCTAAACCACCTCCAATTTTCACAGTCACGAAAGCAGCTATGGAAAAATTCCTAGCTCTCATTAGACAAAGTGTTTCCCAGGCGGTTCTACAGTACCTGTCAGGCACTAAGAACCCTCCACACAGCTATCCCAAATCATCAGAGCTTTTGTTCCTCTTGGAGGGTTGCTTAGAAGTGGGATTCATGGACACATGCCAACAAGCTTTTTCCATGGACACTTGTCATTGGTGATATTTTCGTGTTCCCAAACGGGCTTGTTCACTTCCAAATTCCAATACAATAATGGTTCAAGTTCAGCCATAGCATTGTCTGCCAACAATAGTGTAATTGCTTGAACTGTCTCGCTTCCAAGCACATTGCTCACAGCAAACATCGATGATGATATATTAGCAAAGGCATTCAAGACCTGGTGTTGCTATTATACAGTCAATCAAGGCTACGCTAGGCACCAAAACAGGCTTGATTTGGAATTCTCATATGCTTGTTGCAGTTTTATTGATCCTAATTTGGATTATAAATAAGTGGTTAGATTTTAGAACGTTCGATTTCACTATTTTATTGTTTGATTGTTTGATGACTGAAGAAAAAGACTATTTCTATGATTGAACCCATAACCTTCTGATCACAAAGAAGTAACCTTACTAGCTACCCCAAGATTCACCCTCAGGAAGAGATTTAGTTAGATTAGGGGGAAAAAGATAAAATTTAATTAATTTTAATTTTTGAAAATTAATAAAAAATAATTAATTAATGTTAAGACAAGAATTTATGGCAGCTAACTTTACGTGACATGTTTGAGTAGACAAATTTAATAGGAACATAACAATAAGTCGAACGAGTTGGATTTTTTTAGGAAAATCGTTTTATTTTGGAGATGTTGGGGGACAAATTGGTGTAAGATATGATCGCCAGAAGTCATTTTAGACCTTTTGCAAATTTTACCTTTCGCCAAAATAAGTGTCTTGTTTCCATCTCCTATATGTGTTATTTTATCTTGCTAAGAGGTTCCTGATTGATGGATTAATGCAGGGCATGATCGGATAACACATCTTGATTTATACTAATAATAAGCATAATGTCACCGAGTTTGGAAATATAGCTTTAAAAGTTGCTATGCAATCGCATGTGAACCAATATGTTGATATATCTGATGTGTGAATGTTGATACCTGTATTTCGTGAACCCTTCCACCTTTATCTTCCCTGTGCTAGTGTACTTTCATTTGTTCAACTTGGATTACTGATTGTTCCCTTTTACCTGCTGTCAAAAGTAGATGGTTCGCATTTATAACAGTTCATATTTATCATGAACTTCTTATGATGTATCTTTTATCCAGTGCTCTGTTCTTGCAAATTCTTTTGAAGAAGGTAGTCAATCGCATAGCGACCAGAGAAGGAAGCAATCCTATGCTGGCTATTGGGGAGACAGAAAAGCATTCTTAAAGTGGTGCTGCTACCCTCCCAGGACTTTGGAGCCAACACACAAATGTTCTTTTGTGATAAAACACCCTTCCCTTATGAGTTTCTTTTGGTCATTTACATTCAAAACAAGCACTATTAGTGAAAAACACAGTTCTCTGAGAATTCTCAATAAAAGATTATATGAATGATTTATTTATCTTTCAAAAAAAAAAAGATTATATGAATGATATTTAAACAGAGTAAAGAACTACACAACACAAGGGAACAAGCTGAAGCAAGCAACTGATAGATAAAGGTATATTGGTGTGGTTAGATGCAACATTCAATACAATAATATTGGAGAATATGTCAACAAGTACAATTTCTAGCCTAACCTACCATTTTGTGAAGGCTATCCCTAAATTCACTAACAGCACAGAAACAACACCTTGGGACTTGTGTTGCCTCCATAATCAGATTCTGTCTCCCTATCTTTATCAACGCAGACAGCATATATATATATATATATATAAGCAACTAAGGAGAAGAAGCTGCCCTAAAGACGAGGAAGTTGAGAGACTCCACTGCGAAATAGATGAAAGTCCCTTCTGTATGAGTAAAGAAACCACCAAAGTTAGAACCCACCACGCATTGCCATCCACCACCAAAAACCTTGTCGAATTCCTGCAAATTATAATTTAAAGAACTAAGCATTCCTTTTTCCGCGAAAATATTTCCAGGTTTTGATAACGTATATATGTCATCCCATGAATATGAAAGGTTCTGAGTGAAATATAAGAATTGGGTTCTGAAACCTTAACATGTAGGTCATTGTGGGAGAGATTTCATAACCTCAAAAAACTAAAATAGAAATTGGTAGCTGGCGGGTATTTATAATTAGAAGCAACAATACCTTCTTGAGATAAGCGGCTATAGAGATGTAATCAGAAACGTCACAAACATCAAGGGCCTGAGAAGCAGAATCCATGGCTTTCATTTGCATCTCCACTGCCATGTCTGTTTCTTTCACCCATGCTTTTCCCTTCAGCATCTTAACTATTCAGTTTACTTCCAACCCTTCTTCCGTTTGTACTCTTTTCCTTTTTATTCCTTCATACTGTACATACATATGAATAGGAGCTTAATCAGAGTGCGTGCGACGAGAAGCTTCACTTTTTTCCAGCGCTTAATAATGACAAAAACGAATGAATGGTTCTTCGAGTGGGATGACTTTGAAGTTGGCCACGTAAGACCGACCTTTTTGTTTCTTTCTGCTACATTTTCCTGTCTGCATTTACCACCACCTTTGCCCTTTTACTTTTCAAACTGTCTTTCAGAAATAATCTGAATTAGTACAAATTGGAGACATACTAAAAGTCAACAGAATTAGTGAGTGTACTAGACTCCAAGACTTCCACAATTTTATCGTTTACTTCAAAATTCAACTTTAGCACAATTCTACAAATATGGCTTATTTGATCGACAGCCATCAATCTTACATTTGAGAAACCTTTAGCACAATTTTTTATCCTACATCCAATAATGGTGAGAATTCAAGATTGAAGTTTAAATTGATCAGCAGGATTAAAGCTTAAGTGGTCAATCCAACATAATTGGTCAATAAATTTCAAAGTAAAAAACTTTTTGAAAAACTAAATTTGAAGAATGTTCTAAGGTATACATGTTGCCCTATTTTATAAGTATTTGTTTGACCAATACCAATAAATTTGAATTTCGAGGGTCTTAGTTGCCTTCGTAATCGAAAGGAATGAAAATCGGAAAAAATAAAGACTCAAAACTAACAAATTAAAGTTATTTTTGGAAGACACATATGTATTGGGGTTGAACACCCCCATGTTGTTGGTGGACATGACCACGTGCGTGACCATGTAAATTTCTGTAACTGTATACAGGTTGAATAATGATGTTTTGTCTGTGTTGAGGTTAGATATGCTTGTCTTGATGTTAGACACCACAATGTCCATATACTATAAGAGTTGCTAGAATCATGTATCAGCATGACTATTGAGTATTTGAGTAGGATTGGAGACATTATCACTAGACACGTTCGTATTGGTGATTGTGTCTATTGTAAATCCCTTTTTTTTTTACAGGGAATAAAAAGCAAATATGAAGGGCACTAGAAGACACACGAAAACGAGTTCATAGTGAGAGAGAGAACATGAAGCTCTCATATTCCTTTGATATAGTAGCATAGTAGACGATAACTTGAGCTGAGAGTATTTCAGTCTTTGGCCTTTTTTGTGTGGATTAAAGTTTGTTTATGCTAATTTGTTTGGTTCACTTTTTTTTAGAATTAGTTTGGAGTATTATTGATTTAGGATATCGATTTGTACTATATCCTGGAACTTTATTGGATTGCATATTGTTATATTGTGATGATGTTTTGAGTTAGGGTGTGATTTGTAAAGTTTCTATTTGATTTAGTAGAATTACTTGTCAGTTCGACCATAATTTTCTGTTTATACTAGAGGGTTATTTGGTAAATTTGGTGTTCTATTTATTTTTTGTCATATATATTATTCGTTTTGATTATTTATTACAATTGTGTTACTTGAAATTGGTTGATTGTTCTTGTTGATATTGTGGGTATTATTTTTTGGAGCCCTACAATTGCTATTAGAGCCATAAATATGGAGAATAGTATAGTTCTATAGTTAAATTGACATCGATCAATTACTATATGGAGACTTATGATGAAATATCTTTTGTATTGCAGAGATCTTAACAACCCAATTGATATGCAAAAGGTAAAAAACACAATGTTCTTGTAAAACCCCAAACTTTTCTTTTAATTGAATATAAATTTTTATTTTGGTGAATAGTATTTTTAGATTAATAGTAACTTTAGGTGAATAGTAATTTTTAGGGGGACCTAACCCTGAAATATTGAGAAATATTTGGAATAAGTATTAGAGTTTAATGATACTGAAACGGATCGAAAATAAATCTGATCGGATGGATTGTAGGAGTTTCAAAAGTTTAGAACTAAAATACCCTTTTTGGAAAATAATAAGAATTAATGATTTTAAACCCATTCGGATTTTTTTAAAGCATCAATAAGTATTGACCTTAATTATAAAATTTCATGGTTAATTTGATAATAAGACAATTACAGAATATTTTCATAATTTAATTCGATTAGTTGAAGAATTAAATTCATTAAGGGGACATTTGGTCTTTTACATGGTGTTAGTGGATTAATGAGTCATTAGAAGATGACTAATTAGAGAGTGACATATGTATCATTAATGGGGAGTATAAAAAGCAAAACTTAAGACAAATTGCTTCATTCTTTTAACATAACTGTGAGACTAAAACAAAAATAAAAAAAATAGAATCAAAGGTGAAGTTTCGGCCAAGGAGAAAGAAGAAGAAGAGTACAATTGTTGTTGATCGGTTTTGAGTTGGATTTGAAGAGATCTTGGTCAAGCCTAAGTATTCATCAAATACCCAAAAGATTGGAGGAAAAAGTGGTAAGTTTTCATAGCTTAAATTTCTAATTTTAATGGGTTTTTGAGTGAGATGGATGTGTTTAAGATCAATGGTGATTTTTAACTTGCCAAGGAGTAGATAATAAGCTTAAAAGCATTTATGGGTTGAAACCAAGAAATCAAGATTGGAAGAATCAACCATGGCTAGGTTTGTTAGTGTGATTTGACCTAAAAATTCTATTATGATGTTCATTGCATGGTTTTGATGCTAATGAAGTAAAGAAATGATTTGGAATTGAGTTGTAAAAGTTTAATGCGAAATATGTTAAGTTAAGCCTTACAGGCATTTTTGGTGTAAAAGTATGACTATGATGTAATGACCATGTGAATGTGATTAGGGATAGTCATTAAGTGTATTTGTGGCATTGGAATTATTAAATGAAGTGTTATGTTATTAATTGGAAAAGCTTAGTATCTGGGGAGTATGTGGAAAGTAATGAAATTGAAATAGTCTATAAGGTGTTTGGATGATGCTTGGCATACATATTAGGTGAATAGTGTTGAAAAATTGGAAAGAAAATGAAATGACAATATAAATATATGTGGTAAGGACAATTTGGCCTTCAGAGGAAATGTAGTTGTTGGTGTTAGTTGTCGAAGTTTGATTATGGTTATGGTGAATTAATTGGGTGAGATAGTGTTTTGAAGAAACCGATAAGTTAAAATTGGTAAAAGATGGTATATAAGTAATTTTTGAATTTAAACTATGTAATGGAGAACAATAGGTTAGCTTACAGACGTAAGCAAAAATAAGATTAGAGTATGTTTTACGCGATTAAATACTAATATCGAATTCGGTTAAACCGAATATATAGTTTTAATGCTTTATTATTGAATCTGAAAATAAATGCCTAAGTGAAATGCTATTTGTGTAAGTAAAGGAGAGGCACAAAACGCGTGAGTGTGCTTGGCGAATATCACAAGCTGTTTCAACATGCCATTTTAACTTCTAAATCTTGAAAATGTACCAAATATCACAAGTTGTTTCAACACAGGGGTAGTATCAGGTTACCATTTTCAATCTCAAATTTCAATGTCATTCATCCCGAATTATGTCTAGATTTCTTCTAGAGATTTTTAGTAATATATCTTAGGTTTCCGTTCCAATTAGAATCACCCAATTTGTAGGTCTGTAGACCTAGTTATGGCCAAAACATGGGACTAGTTCAAGTTAACCTACGATAGAATTCCACTACACATTTCTCCCTTGTCATATTCAACTAATTCCATACAAAGAAACATCAAAGTAATACTAAGACAACAATGATCTTAAACACATCCATCTCACTCAAGAAAACCCATAAAAATTATAAATTTACGCTAGAAAATTTACCACTTTTTCCTCCAATCTTTTGAGTATTTGATGAAGACTTCAAGATTTGTCCAAATCACCATTAAATTCCATCAAAAATGACTACACTCTTCTTCCTCTCTCCTTGGTCAATGTTCACCCTTGGCTTCTCTTCTTTTCCCTTTATTTTTTTGTCTCTCACGTTACTCTATCATCACCCTCACGTTTATTTTGAAAGAATAAAGCAAAATGTCTTAAGTTTTGCTTTTTATACTCATTTAATGGATTACTCATGTCACCTTCATATTTGTTATCACTAATGACTCATAAAACATGTCATCATCTCATTGCTCATCTCCAATGACTTATCATTCCACTAATATCATGTAAAAAAACCAAAATGCCCTTAATTGGTATAAAAAGACCAAAATGCCCTTTATTGCATTTAAATGACCAACTAGCTGAATTAAATCCCAAAAACATTCCACAATTGTCTTATTTTCAAATTAACCATGAAATACTCCAATTAGGGGTAATACTTATTGATTGGATACTTTTAAAAATTTTGAATGGGTTTAAAATCATCAATACCCATTATTTTCCAAAAGGGTATTTTAGTCTAATAATTTCGGATCACCCGAATTCTATTCAAACAACCTCCGTTTTTGACCCATTTCAATTCCTATGGACTCCAATCCTAATTTGGAGCTTTTCATCATATTTTAAAATTATTCGGTAACTTTTTGGTTTCCTAGAAGAATTTTTGGATTGAATCTGGAAATCACTAAATGTCACCGAAATTGTCTGAAATTCATTCAAAAGTGTCACCTACATCTCTAAAGCACATTTTGGGGTTTTTAAAGCTCATTCTGTAGCTTGTCGGAATTTTTGGAAAATTTTCAAAAAAATTTTGGTCGAGTATAGAATCATCTCTAGTTTATCTGTAATCTCCATTATAGCCTTAATAATACATTTAAACGCTTAAATTACTTTAGTACACCATAAATAGAGCATACTCTATAAAATGCATGTACAACACATTACACACTACAATTATCGAACTAGGATATTACAAATCATTGGGTATTAGAAGAAAAAGTTTGAGTCGCCCAAAGTTGGGCTCTTGTACGTACCCTATCTCATATTTAGTAGGAAGAGATTTGGAGATTACCTTGTTAGCCTCATCACAAACAACTGTTGGGTTAATTACTACCGTCAAAATCCCATAATCCCCATGCAAATCCTCTTCCTTTCTACTAGGAGATGCTAAATCCAATGCCTTAACTCTACCCAACTCCATATGCTCCAAAGTGTCATTAGATGGTAGATTTAAGACTAATGCATCCTTCATAATTTTTTGATTCTCAATATGATCCTCAGTCTCCTCATCATCTAACAAGGAAAATCTATTCTTGGTAATAATAATCCCTTCAACAGTAACAACAACAGGAAGTTTATCAACAGCTCCCTCACATTCGGATAATACAACCACTAGATTTTCTATTTGGACAACATGCTCATCGGAATCATCATCAACATCTTTGACCACAACAACTTCAAGGTTTATCTTTTATACAATGACAACAACAGGTGTAATAGAGTTTAGAATAATCGTAGTAGTACCAAAGCTCACCAAATCTATTGAAGTTATAGCATTCAAACCAGACCCAAAATTGTTCGTCGATGCAACTACATTACTTATATCAGTATGTTCATCTGTAAAAAAATCAATAGTACCATCATCGTGCGTATATTTTTTGGAATTTCTTGATGTTTTACATATTTTTCTTTCGATGTTTCTGTCTCCACTAGATTCTCCAACTCCATTATGATAGGTTCTTTACCTTTATTGATCTATTTCGCAACCTCAGAAGTTTCAACACCCTTCTTGGGTAACCATATTTTCTGCGACATAAACTTGTCTCCATTAAGCGCTCTACAATTCTCCTCATTGTGTCCAATCTTCTAGCATTGGAAACAATAATCCGGAATACCTTCATATTCAATATTTTTCCAGAAGCTCGAATTGCCATTCTTCAAATAGAAACAGCGAGGCAACTCTTTCCAAACATCCAACTCAAGGCAAATTCTCGTTGTCCCAGGTCTTGCCAATGTTATCGTTGAAGCATCAACTTTTAGGGGATTTCCAACAATTCTCCCAATTAAAAAGAGGGGCGCCCTTAGCAAAAAAAATGCAACAATAGTGAAGGAAGATTAATCCAAACTAAGGCTATTGGTGATTCTTCCGTTAGTGAAAATTTTCCAAAATTTCTCTTGATTATGAAAAATTATATGCAATATTCCCTAATTATAAATCATCATATAATAATTGACCCCTTAATTCATTGAAATGACTAAGATATAGTTATGAGAAAGACTATAATGATTGTTACACCTAAAATGACTTCATTCATTCTTGTTTTTAGTCCACATGGCTTTAATTTCCTTAAAACACTTTTGAATTGTATTTGATACTCCATTTGGCTAATTTTTATCCTTTGATCACTTTTTCCTTCCATTAAGCTTGATCTTTGAATTTTTGCTTAACTCTTTGAAAAATTACCTTATTTATATTACCAAAAATTACCTTATTTATATTACCAAAGATAAAAATATTAAAAGTAACATATTTTGTTGTCATCAAGATCATAACTTAGAACCCCACGTGGTTTAACAAAGTACGTGTAAGACACTTCTCTTTTTGAATGGTCACTTTTAGAGTCATTTGAATCATCCCAAGTAAAGGCTTTGAGAACCTTCTTTTCTTTATATTTTGTCTTCTCCTTATTACAATTGCTTCCATGTTTCTCACCATCTATAAAATGGCATTTAGACATCATATAATTCGATTTCCTATACTCAGATCAAATAATGTTAGTTGATTTCCTTTAGGAACCAAACTTACCATTCTTAAATTCACTTCTCTTAGAGAAATTCTTTCTCCTTAACAACTTCTTAAACTTTCTAGTGATCGTGTTATATCATCCTCATTACTACCACTTGATTATGCCTTTTCCTTTTCACCTAAATCTTACTTTAAATCCTTAAGTACCAATATTTGTTTCTAAGAACCACCTCTTCCTTTTGTGTTTCGTTAATCCTCATCATCTAATGGTAGTACATACTAGCTTTTTGAATGGTCGTCATTTTATCTTCACAAGTCTTTAAAAGAGATCTAAGTAATTTTCTTACCATAGTATAAGATTTTCCTAGGCCTTCAAAAGAATTTACGACATCAATGAATCTAGTGTAATATTATTGAAATACTTCGTTATTATTTAAATATTTCGTGATTTTCTATTTAGAAAGACTTATATTAGTGTACAATTATGTGTACTTTTCTCTCCTTGACTTAGTTAGTGTCCTTATATATGACTTATAATATAGTATACACAAAACTTTATGCCATTACAATTTAAAGAAATAAGTTTCTTGTCTTAGATATCTTATTCTTTCTTTTCTTTAGGAGCTCTCTTATCATATAAAGTTTTAAAAGGAATGAATAGGCCATTAGAAACAATTTTCCACAAGCTAATTTCTTCAGTTGTAAGAAAGAACTTTCTTTTCTCTAAAATGGAAAATCATTTCCATAAAAGTTGAAGCCTTATTATTTTTTTAGCCCTTAGTTAATTGAAGATGATAATCCACCAAAGTATGCCATGATGATATTTACTCAAAATTTCATTTAAAATCATTAAAAATGAGACTGTCTTTATTAGTCCTTATTGGCAATAGTAATAAATATGTAGATTTTAAACTAGAGGAAATGACTAATAATACCAAAATATTCCAAGTCTTTTTGAGTTAGTAGCCTTATAATTTTGAGTATCTAGATGAAGTACCAAATGAATACAATTGCTTTAATGCAATATTTTTTATTTGATTAAATAGTGTTATGAATGTTTAATTTGATGGTAAAAGCAAAAAAATTGGTAGTCAAATAAGTGCAATA
>JAOTAW010000008.1:27069802-27082984 GCA_025629945.1 Erythroxylum savannarum | reverse complement strand
CTTTAATTATCAATCTAATTCATCCTTAAAATAAAATATAACGTAGAGTTTCCATGTATCAAAAACAAAACTAATTCATCCATTAAATTTCAAGCACACTTCATCATCAACCCTACATGTAATTTATCTCAATTCATCCCTAATCAATCATCATGAATGTTATGCTCACATATGTGTCAATAGGGCAATCAATTACTTACTTGTTCAGCTTAAGGTCTCCTCAATTAACAAGATAACCAAGCCTTCCAAGTGTTCAAGCATACACCAAGAATAAGATGGAAATAAAAGGGTTTCAATCACAAGATGAAGGCTACAAAATTTTAGCAAATTCAAGGTTATGGGGATTGTGTGGTTATGTCAATGGTGAGAAGAAGAAGAAAGCATGTAACCAAAGACAAGAAAGAAGATGGTCTTTCAAATGTGGAGATCGTGGGATGCAAGTGTGTGGTGGAGACGTGGGACACATGGTATGACACTTGTCAAATAGAGAGCTATGTCATGTGTCTTCTTCTTATGTTACCAATTTTCACTTAATGTTTAGTCCATTTATCACATAGTTCCCTAGGTCACTTGTCACTCATGCACTTATGCCATTTGTCACCCAATTAACTAACCATTTGTCACTTATTCCCAATGCCACATGTCACCATTTCATAGGCCAAATCAATCTAAATTCCCATGTACTAATTTGTCTTGCCCTTTAACATTTTTCCTAGGCTAGATGCACATATCACTTCATCAATCACTCAATTGCAACAACAAATTGCAAATTACTAATTATAATCCATCAAAACAAAATTCAAGACATAATCAACACACAAGTACATCATAATCAATTAAAACCTTTCATACCCCAGGATATATCAATTGAGTGCATATACTATCTTTACAATGTCTCTAAATCATGATTCATATGTGTATGTGAATATGATGCATGTAAATGAGATGCACTTCATGCATTCTCTTATGATATAACTCAATCTAGCAGTTAAATCCTTGAGTGTAGAAATGGGCTATTACAGTGAAGCTTAGGCCACAGGAACTGAACCCTTTAGACCTTCACCACCACCAATACAAGCACCACCAGACAAACCTACTTCAGGTCCCTAGTTTACATTCGATGATATTCCACATAGAAAATGGAGAGAGCGTCTCAATGAATTCAATGCTTGGATTCATTTACAAATGACTCAACTAAATCATCCTTTAAGGGATATTTTGTCTAGGTTTTCTCCTCATTTTACTAGTACATTAAGATAACAGTGGAAAAGTCTTGATCAATATCGTAGATTTGAATTTGGACAAGTGACATCTATTGGATTACTTCTTAGAGTAATTCATAAAAAGCTCATTGGCGACTTTTAGCTTATCAACAAACAAGTCAGACAAGAATACTTTCAGATGAAATGTTGTTCTCTGGATAGAAAAGATTTACAAAAAAATTTCCAGCGTATGAAGGAACGTTATTACCTTCTTAATGGATTTAGCGATGTCACTCTCTGTTATACTTTCATTTCCTCCCAAAAAAATTACAACTTGATTTTTAAAAGACCATTGCTACACTTTGAAGAGATATGAAAAATATATCTCTTGGAGAAATATATCAGCTCACCTTAGCTTCTCTTGATAAGCTATGTGATCAACAGATGTTCTTCAAGAACATGATTAAAGGTGGTCTTTTGTTAAAGAAAGCGTGTAAAAAACCCATATTTGACGATCAAGTGTAAGGAGACAAAAGATTGTGATTGTCACACAAAGAAGAAACATCATCACAAGAAGTTTCACAGATTCCAAATGTCTCTTAAAGAAGGTTAAAAGCCCTTCAAAAGAAAGAAATGCCAACGTTTTGTTCACTTCTTCAAAAGGAGAAATCCTCAAGGAAAATTTCCAGACCATTTTTTCTCTGTAGCAAATCAAGAGATTTTGCTCGTTAATGTCCTCATAAGACAAAACGGGATATTAAACTCCTGGATTCCATTAAAGTTATTATACCAATCCATAATGTTTATAAAAGCATTGAAGATCTCATAAAAGAACAATCCAGTGAGGATGAACACACAAATTTTGTTGTTCTTATTAATTCCTCTGACGAGGATGATGACTCCTCTGATATTTCCAGTTCTAAAGATGACGTACTCTACATGTTACAACAACAACAACCATATCTCAAGCTTGTCCCTAAGCCTCTTCCTTGTCCCTATGTGCAAATCCAGTTATTGTTCCATGATAAGTATGATCGGCCCATTAAAGTTATTAAGTACATGGATACTAGATCTAGCATAACCATTATGAGGACCAGCATTTTACCTCCTAAAGAATGGAGTTCCCATTATGAGTATTTCACTACTGTTGATGGAAATACATTCAAGATCGAGCTTATCACTAAAAGGAAAATAGGGATTCGTTTCTTCCTTAACTGTGTGGTATGGACCAAGGTTCTTCGCAGTAATCTAAGTAGCCTTGATATTGTTATTACAATGGATGTCTATTGTCGGGCATCTCCACTATAAATTCTACACACAAGAATTAGATATTGTGCCAACTTTAGTTCTTACACTAACATCAGGAATGTATTTGAGCTTACTCAAGTACCACCACTGTATGAAGCCTTAAGAGATCAATTTTTGGATTACTGTCCTCAGTCTCATACATAGTTCTCTCATTCCAATCCTCTATAGATGAATCCTGATTTCTTCATTCATCTTCCTTTCAGGAAGAAAGAAAATATCAATCTTACCAAGGCTACTCATCCAGGTATGAACCATGATGATTTGCTATCAATCATACCAAGGCTACTCATCCAGGTATGAACCATGATGATTTGCAACTAGCACAATAAGAATATGTTATCCTTCTTCAACAAGGACTAATTGAGCCTACTCAATTTGATTGGGCTTGTTAGGCTTTTCATGTTAACAAAAATTCTAAACAGAAGTGAGGAAAAAACAGGTTAGTCATTGACTATAAACCTCTAAATGCTTTCCTACAAGAAGATAAATTACCAATGTCGAAGATTAGTACGTAGGTACTATTTTTGAAGGAAGCTACCATCTTCTCCAAGTTTGATCTCAAAACAGGATTTTGGCAACTTGGAATAGACGCTCAAGACAGATACAAGACAACTTTTTATATTTTGAACACCCAATATCATTGGACTGTTATGCCGTTTGGACTCAAGGTTGCCCCTTCACTATTTCAACAGGCCATGACGAAGATCTTTAAGCCCATCCTCTATAGTGCTTTAATCTACATTGATGACATCTTGTTATACTTTAAAACCCATGAAGAGCACCAGGCTTTACTCCAATCCTTCTTGGATCTTATGAAGAAACATGGCATTATGCTCTCAGCAAAGAAGAGTCATATCCAAACGACCCAAATACTTTTTACGTATGTATTTTCATAATGGATTCTATCCACCTGGTCCACATATTGACAGTGAACTACTGCATTCTCTTGATGAAAATCTCACAAATAAATAGATACAACAATTCCTTTAATAGATAAAGAGCAAACTAGAGCCATACAACATCTAAAGCAAGCTTGTCAACATCCACCAGCTTTGAAGATTCTTGATAAAGGAAAGAGCATTCTACAACATTGGAATGCTACTCTCACCAAAAGGATTTCACGTTATAAATTCACCATTCACTTTACCAAAGATAACATCCTAGCTAATTTCGTATCTTTTCCTATATTTTCGATCACTACCTTGAACCATATCCCTCTCCTCCTCTCCATGGCTGAGCTACCCACTACTGCCAAATGAAGAAGTTCTTTCCTCCAATTGCTAGTACACCCACTATTGGTGTAGAAGTTGCATCTCTTGCTTGATTGAGCCTGTTTTATTACCTACACCTCTTCCTCAGCTAGATTAACTCACCATGCAGCCCCTCACAATTTAATCTCAGAGCACCATATCTCAATTTGTTCTTTCTTAATGGTCCACTTTTTGAGAATGCATTATGGTATCTTTGGACTCTCTCTGCCCATTACACCTGTGTTGTCACCTTACCTCCTCTACAAGTCTACCAATGTATTTATGACTGAGACAATGAAAGTTCCCTATTATGGACTTTCCTTGATTTGGTAGTAACCACTGGAACAATGAAGAAAACAACTTTCCATGGTCATCGAACAACATCGATTTCTGGAAGAAACAATCTGCACAATATTTCTTTATTCTCCATCATCTATACCTCACAACACGTACTAATGTAAGCTATTCTAACAAAAGAGTTTTTTCACCACATTTCACTCTACTGGCCAAGGTACAAGGAAAATGTCCTTAAATCTCTTCGAAGATTTCTTGAGTATATCAACCATTTCCCTCAACATACACTTGTCATCTCTACTTCTCTATATAGAAGAATTTATTCCTGGTGAACCTGAAGCACTAGAAGTAGATGTACCAAACCTAAATGGTATAATATATTCTAAATCCGATTATGCGGTGCCAGTCTAAGTTTCTTTTGACAATGCAGGACCTTCATAACCTCCGGCGTCCTTCTTCTAAAATGGACTAGATCCTAATGATGATATTTTCATCCCTAATGAAGAAGAGCTTAATCAATTCCTGCAAAGACTCTGCACAGACGATGCCAGTCCCAGCAAAAGACAAAGGACCTACAAAGCTCATTCTAACACTAACAACTCAACTTCAATCGTGGTAAGAATCGATTCAACATGACTGATGAATAAGATTCAACTTCTAACTGTGTGACCTTTATATTAGTTATCTTTATAATTATGTGTCTTTTCTAAAGTGCCATTATGTTTTCAAAGAAAATTTAGGCTCCACTTTCTTGTTTCACCTCTTTAAACATTCTTTCTTATCTCTTTGGAATATTTGGGAAACATGTGTTTCCAACTTTTTACTATTAGATTTTTTAAAGTTGTATGAATGATTGTACCTAAGCAATCTTTTCCTTAAATTTGTACGATTTTATTCCTTTGCTTATTCTATAAAAGCAAGGATTCTCTATCGTTGTAATTAGACTAAGTTTTTTAGAGATTTTGAAAAGAGCTTAATCAATAAGAAAAATATTGTGTGGTTTCTTTCCATGACTTCTCTCTAAGGAAAGTCTATAGCAGAAAACTTTCATTATCTCGGTCACAGATATATTGGTAGACCCTTAGAGGAGGTAAGGTGACAACACATGCATAAAGGACAGAGAGAGCCTAGAGATACCATAATGCATTCTCAAAAAGTGGACCATTAAGAAAGAACACATTGAGGTATGGTGCTCTGACATTAAACATGAGGGGCTGCGAGGTGAGTTGGTCTGGCTAAGGAAGAGGTGTAAGTAATATAACAGGTTCAATCGACCAAGAGATGCAACTTTTGCAACAGTAGTAGGTGTACTAGCAATTGGAGAAAAGAACTTCTTCGTTTTGATAGTAGTGGGTAGGTCAGCTATGAAAAGGAGGAGAGGGATATGGTTCAAAATAGTAATCAAACTGATAGGAAGAGACAATAAATTAGCTAGGATGTTACCTTTGGTAAGGCGAATGGTGAATCTATAACTTGAAATGCTTTTGGTGAGACTGGCATTCCAATGTTGTAGAATGCTATGGCCTTTATCAAGAATCTTCAAAGCTGGTAGATGTTGACAGGCTTGCTTTAGATATTACATGGCTCTAGTTTATTCTTTTCCCCATGGCGGTGGATTCTTCTATAGCAGTTTTGATAGGGACCTTCAATACCACCACTAGCACATGATATGAATATCACACATAAACCAATCAAATGTTACTAACATAATTATCTAACCCATCTTTTAAACATGGTCCAAACTTATTAAACTTGATTAAAATTAATAATTTATTGTAATTATTTTAAATCATTAGTTTTGAGTCGGGACAAGTTTTAAAGCTGATACGTTCTTAGTAACATTTAATTGGTCTATGTAAATATTCATATAATGTCTGTTTTACTTTTATTTTTACCGGAAATCTAAATGAAGATATTTTGAAAAAACTAAAAACTACAAAAAAATATTAAATACTAAATATTAAATATTATAAAATTACGTAAATTATAAGAGTGTATCATGTTCTTTAACCAAGCCAAGCTTTAGGATTTGAAATCCGTTATTCCCAAATTAAATTTCTCCACTTTATATTCAAATAGACGTGGAAGAAAATCAGTACAATAACAAGATAGCTTCTATTTGTTTCTAAACTTTTATGGCTAGTGAAGTTGTGTTTTCTACAGCGGAGAAAAGTGAAGTTGTGTTTTCTATAGTGTGCACTTCCCAATGCGATCCGAAGAAGATGAAGCTGCAATTACTACGTACGTGAGATTCAAGAGAAGTGTTTACACTAGCGTCTTCGATATATTATCACGAGATCATCATGTCTAAAGCACAAAAAGCAAACTGTACGTAAATTCAGTTAGTAGTTTATGAAACTTTAAATCAGTTAGTAGTTTATCAAAATGCTTAGTTTTAATCATTAGGATAAAGGGACGCATAAGCAGTGAATGAATTATATGATACATGTCCATAAGACTAAATGTATTTCTATCCAATCTTATGGGCAGTTCTACAATTTTGGGTTGACAAATGAGAACGCAATCATAAAAACCCGAATGCCAGAATTTAATTTTTACAAGGCAAGCTACAGAAGCTGTGCAACTACATAACACATGAATGGTGGTTGTTAATTACCTGGGCTCATCCATCTAAAAATCCTGAGCATAAGAATGATCTAATGAGTGCCAACCACCCTGTGAATTCGAATCTTTATATTCAACACTTGACTAGGCTCCTCCTCCTCTGAGTGTTTGGTGCAAGGAGCAGTGCAAGATTATAATTGCAATAGAGACATGGAATCATGTTCCAGGAAATGTGTTGCCAGTGCTGGAAAGGATTATGAAGGCGCAAACAACAGAAAGTGAAAATACAGATACCCAAGTATTCTCTGTGTACATTTCCATTGCATCTGTGAACGAAAATCGAGCACGGTTTTCAGCCCAGTTGCGAAGACGGTCGGCCTCAGCTGCATATAATGCCCTTCCCTGAAAATATAAGCAGTTACATTTCTCAGTAAGCAGCCTCATTTGGTAATATAGATAAATGATTCCATCAACCTAGAACCTACATAGGCAGATTTGATGAGAGAAATTCTTTGCAAAATTGAAATATCTAATTCACAGCTAATGCAGCTTAGTGATGATTAACCCTACGACCTAGGTTAGTACTACAAGCTTCATGAATTCAACTTGCCTATGAAAAATTTCCAGGTGGACCAAGATTACCTGATCATCAAACCACCTTCCTCGGCGCAGCCATGCAGTTACCAATGCAAGTACTATCCTTGGAGGAGTCAAGTAATTAATGGCTTTCCCTGTTCCTTTTACAACCCGCATTCGTGGAACTAAAGTTCTAGCTACCGTTTCTGGGAGCTCACAGATGATATTAAACATCTGTTTATTTTTCAATGTAGACCCACTGCAAGGAAACACAAAAATTTATTACATCCTCGAGCAGAGATTCTGTAAGAGAGGGTTCATTTAGCACATCTACTTTTAAACATGCAGGAACAAATAGATTGGGAACGGTATCCAGATTGAACTACACATGGGAAACATAATTTTTAGTTGTAGCAACTAGTAATGTAACCATCATTTAGGACTTTAGCTCTGACAAGTGAAACAAATAGAAAAGGAATTTCATCGATATACCTCAACAGCAGATCAGTAAGAACCATGCCTGGAGATGCTGTGTGCACTCCAACTTTTGATCGCTTGCACTCCTTTAGTAATGATGCCTGAAGCTGCCTAAGACCACACTTTGTTGAACCATAACTACAAGTTTAACAAGGAAAAGAAAAAGAAAGAGCAAGAATTTTCAACTGCCACAAATGCCATGTGCTTTAGGAATAATAACTGAGAAAACCTAGTATCTGCCTCGAGGAATATTAGTCTAGTTTAGAAAGTAATACCAAGTTAGTAACTTACACAGCTGTAAGAGGAGTGCTGGATCCCCCAGAACCTGCACCATCCATATTAAATATGTGTCCTCCCTTAGGTTGGTCTGTCATCACACGCATGCCTTCCCGGGTACACAGAATAGATCCAACCAAATTTGTTGAGACAATCTAGCAAAAATTGAGTAGAATGAGTTAATACCTCAAGTGTAAAGGATAAAAGGCACATCTGAATCCTTTCTAGACAAGAACAGAGACTAACGGAAAAGGAAAGAGGACGGAAAAAAAAGAAAGTATGTACGTGAGATCCTAATAGCTCTCAATTTTCTTGTCACATTTTCTTAAATATTCCACTCTTTAATATTATATAATAAGACTACACGTCTATTTTGAAATGAATTATGAAATGGAGTTGATCAATTGCCAATTAGTATTACTTGTCCAACTACCTGTTCAATATCTTCATCCGTGAACTGCAACAAGGGCCTAAAACCTTTATTCGTGCCAGCATTATTTATCTGTCTCAGTTAAAACACCAAAATTAAAAGTCAGAAATTAGGAATTAGAAGAAAATCCCATGTGCAAAGTTAGAGGAATTTGGGAACAGTTAACACAATAGCGGATTGATCAAGACGACACAAGAACCCTCTATTTTGCTCTTTGTTGGCGACCAAAATTGGGATGATCCAATAATTAACTAAAACCATAAATGTAGCTGTCTGTTTCATCATGTGCTGACTCCCATAAAACTAAATGAAAAAGAATTAACCACTTCATCTCAATTCAGTTAACCTATCTCCGTCTACATTTGTAAAATAATTGTAGCGTTCACAAACATATGCTTGAGATAATAAAAAATTAATCAAAGAGCAAGTTAGATCAGTAGAAAAGGAAATGCGCTCACCCATATGTCCACAGAACCAAATTCATTGACAGCAAAATTTGCCAATTTCTTCACATCAGACGGTTCACAAACATCACAAGCTATGCCGACAACTCTTGCATGTGCTAAATTCATCTTAGATGAGGCAGTTATTCCTTCTTTGAGGTTCTCTTCAAGCTCTTTAACTGTCATATCCACAGACTCAGGACTGCCTTAGCAAGATCAAAGAATTATGAGATGTCGTGAAAACAAATGAAATCAGAAATAATAGATTACCCATTAAAAAAAATCCACCATTTTACCTGCGTGAAGCAACTACCACTCGATCGCCTGAAAGAAGAAATTCTCGAGCAAGTGCTTTTCCCAAACCCCTTGTGCTAAGGATGCATCAACATAGAAATATAAGTTCACTTATTCCAAACCCATCAGCATTTTCTATGCTGAAAGAACAATCATACCTAAGAGAACAAAGTCCAAGAATATTTGATATAATTTCACAAAAAGGGGAAATCAGGTAAAAACATGCTTATTTGAAAAATAGCGTTCAACTGTTCAAACCAACTACTTGACTAAAGTGTGCATATGGTTTACCTGCCAGTTATGACAACATTTCGTGGACCAGCTCGACAATGTTCGTCTAGAACCATGTTAGCTCCTATCATAGTTCCAATAATAATCCCTCCAAGCCAGCTATACCAAATCAGTGTATTCATCTGACTGTCCCCACCTTCAACAACATGAACAAGAACAACCCAATAAAAGTCCTTACCTTCATCAAAAATAAATGTTTGAATTCCAGACAAAGAACTAATACATGTTAATGTAATTTCACAAGTCAGATCGCAATGACATTAGCTAACCTGACAACTGAAAACCAACTGCAAGTATCACTCCAGTGCTCATCATGGTCACAATGTATCTTCCAATTTGCAAGGCGATCTGGTTCATGAGAAAAAAACAGTTGAAAACGTGTTCGTTTGATATGAAAACGAAGTATTAATTACCCTGAGGTCAAAAATTTAGCAAAAGAAAATAATGACCAAGCAATCACTAATTGGACTTCCTGAGTGCCCCCCTCCTCCCTCATACCCACAAGCCTACCGCACCTCAAAGCTCTATGGCGGGCTATGAACTTGTATATTCACCACCTCAAACCTAATCGACTAAGTTTTTCAATAAGATATAGGGATCACACGGAAAGGCTAAAATTTTTGGTTTCAACTTACAAAAATCACACAACCACTCAAAAAATTAAGTAATTACCCAAATATTTATAAGATAAGATGGAACTTGTTCATAACATAAATTGGGCAACACAAATTTCTCGTACAACTAAGAATCTATTCTAAACTCACCGATGAGAAAAATTCCTCCAGTTTAGCCATAGCCTTACTGTTCTCTACATCTGACTGCGCACCAAACCTACTCAACGCAGAAACAGCATCCTTCAAATGACTCCATACGCCATTCCCCTTCCTCAATTCAAGCTCATTTCTCCTCAAAATTCCACGCTTTCTCGCTCTTTTCTTACCTTCCTCTTCCACTTGCTCATTATCCTCCGACCGAAACGACCTACAGTGCCTCACACACAACCGGTAACGACCCTTGTGTAACTCAAAACCGGACCCCCCAAAACCCTGACTAAACACCCTTGCTCTCCGGTTTTCACATAATCTGAACTGATTTATGCTTTGCGGGTGTATGTGAAGCTTAATCACTGTCGCAGCCATGGTGGTATCATACACAGTAACAGGCTTAAAGGGGGAGTTCATGTCATGGAAAGTGTTCCCATCTTCTGGGCCAACTGTCTGTTCATACGTTTGTTACTCTGGATATTTCTTTGTTGGCTTATTTATCCTGTTAGAGAAAAATCAATAAATCGGTGCGAAAATAAAAAATCTGCGAGAAAGAGGGACGGAAGATTCGCCAATCTAGGCAGGCGGGGGAGTATTGTGTTGGCCACACGTTAAAGCAACCTCATCGTTTGCGTTCTTTGTGACACGTGGCTTTATGGGTCTGTGCTATAGTGTCACTTTCACACAGTTTTCCAGCTTTCGTGCTGAAGCGGTGTTGCACTTGGACAGGATAATCCATGAAGCAATGGGTTCTATAATTTCTGCTTAACGCCTAATTTTTTTGGTTGTAGCTTAGAAGTTGAGTCTACAAGCTCCACGGAATTGGAGTTTCTTACGGGTTGAGACCACCGGAGAAGAAGAGAGGACTGCAACAGTCCAAAAAATTCTATATTAGTTGGCCCCCTGGTTTGACATTTTTTGTTTTTTTGGAATTTAGATAAAAATCAGAATACGCAATTGCATAGTAATTAAGTTTTCCAACAAGGCTTTATGTAGATATAAAGATTGTCTGTATTCGGATACATCTTTTTAGTTTATAATTCCAAGTTCTAAAGTTTGTTAAAAAATCACATTTCCATGAGTTTGAATCGATCATGTATCATGATTGTCTCACGCAACCAACGATTTTGGGTAAAAATTATTATGCACGATGTCGTTACTTCAATCGAAAGCTTGTCTTGTACACTTCCCATGCGGTGGGAGTGCATTGTAGTTATGTAGCTAAAACCCGCAATCTTTGAGATTCCGAGCACTTTCCACATTTACGCTCATATAGATTTTATTCATTGTTGTCGTATAGTCAAAATATCAATCTCTGATATTGGTTTCTATATTTACATTCTCATTTGTGCTTAGATATGTTGTAGATGCCCAAGCATTACGGACAGTTGAATTCCTTTCTATGATATCATCCATGGGTACAATTTTTTTTTTAGTTGCCTACGAGGTGTTTTAGGAGGGTCCTAACTATGAGAAGGTACCTTTAAGTTATCCACACCTAGACTAATCCCCGTTTGAGCTGAGTAGGTCCCTTGCAGGAGGCAAAGCTCTGACTCCAAGTTTTAAACGATCACATACATAAGGGCAATTCAAACCTGCGGCCTCACTTAAACTAATAGAGCCTCTTACCAACTCACCTGTACCATAAAGTTATCCACAGGTACAATTTTAAGTGTGCAACAATACGTCCGTACATATTGCAACTATTTATCAAGGACTCCTTTATAGACTTTGAAGAAAACAAAAAGGCTTTAAAAGGAAGTTCCTTAAATGTCTAAAATATGGAATTAATTCTATGCATACCGCATTTCATGACATGACGAAGAGTTTTGTCAAAAAATTAATAATGATTTTCTTTTTCTATGGTAGAGAAAAGAACATTATAATTTACTCAAATGATATGACAAAAAAATACCTCTAAAAGTATAGATATCATTAATGGCTTAAGGAAAAATTACCTCTGTCAGGTCGCTTGAGGATCGACACCACATAAACTTGTCGGCAATGATTGTTTTTGACAAAAAATCTGGTAGGTTATCCATTGTATGAATTTTCTGCATATTCACCGTTCCTTTTTGCACTTTCTCATGAATGAAGTGATACTGAACTCAAATGTTCGTTATCTTTGAATGAAATACTGGATTCTTTGCAAGATGTAAAGCACTTTGACTGTCACAATACAGAGTAATATTTTCTTGTTTATTCCTAAGTTCTTCCAATAATATCTTCAACCACACTGCTTCTTTATTGCTTGTATAGCTGCTATATATTCTGCTTATGTTGTTGACGTAGCCACAACTGACTGTAGTTTTGAAACCCAGCTCACAGCTCCTCTAGCTAGTGTAAACACATATCCTGTGATGGATTTACTTTTATCAAGATTACCTGCATAAGCAGCATCAACATATCCTCTGACAGTAAAATCTAATCTTCCATAACATAATACAACATTTGAGGTTCCCTTGATATATCTGATAATCTTCTTAACAATATTCCATTGCTCTCGACCAGGATTTGTCATGTATCGACTAACTACTCTCACTGCATGTGCAATGTCTGGTCTTTTACAAATCATAGCGAACATTAAGCTTACCACTGCTAATACATACGGTACTCGAGACATCTCCATCTTCTTTTCTTCATTGCTAGGACTAATACTTGAGGATAACTTAAAATTAAATGGAAGAGAGTTATAAATTAACTTATAATCTTACATGTGGAATTGCCGCAAGGTCTTCAAATAATTCTTCTGAGAAAGCCAAATTTTTTTATTACTTCTGTCTCGATGAATTTGCATTCCTAGAATCTTGTTTGCTGATCCTAAGTCCTTCATTTCAAAAGCCAAATGTGCCTTCAATTCTTTGATATGATCATTATTAGGGCTTGCTACCAATATGTCGTTTACATACAACAACAAGACTATAAAATCTTCTTTCTCAAACCTCTTGAAATATGCACAAGGGTCTGCATTCAGTCTCCTGTATCCAAGGCTCATGATGAAGGAATCAAATC
>JAOTAW010000008.1:26966861-26982176 GCA_025629945.1 Erythroxylum savannarum | reverse complement strand
CACTTCAGATTTTTCTTCCAATACACATATGGGTCAGCTTTGCATAATAAATCAAATAAGGTAAAGGCAAAATTGGGCAACATTTCCTTCTAGAAAGTTGTACTCCAATTCTTAAGTTTATATTGACACCAAAATCACTCAATTTGGTTCAGTAATTTTGAAGATATGCCTCAAACATTTTCGGGTTGTTCATAATAAAAAATAATGTACTATACACAACTTTCATCTAGAAATTGAACATCTTAGAGACTGAATCCCAAATCTACTTCTCCATATGATTTGTAGCCCTCTTTCTCTAGTTTACTCAAATTAAAAATCATCTCATTTGGAATCCTACAGGTCCAAATATAATCAAAACACTGAAGTATGCTCAGTAAAAATAATCCCATTTACACTGTTCCAACAGATTCCCACGCTTTCATTTGATCAATCTTTTTCAATTCAACCCCAATTGCTACAAATTTTTATGGAGAGATAGAAACATGTGTTAGGAATCTATTGCTTCAAGAAGTCATTTGGAGGTCTATAGAAGATGTTATGGTCAAAAGAAGTAATCATGTTTATGTCCTCACTCTTAATGAACCTATGTTGGCGCGAATGCCATAACTTTCACAAAACATGTCGGATTGATCTCGTTTCTGGACGGTTTGAAAGAGGACTTTGATATCTACAACTTTTATAAGACTATGAAGTGAGATTTTGCCTTTAAAAAGGTCAAAATTGTGATTTACTGAAGCTGTCCTGAGAATGTCCGTTTAACGGACATTGTCAGACTTAGGGGTGCTTTTTCACCTGAGAAGGTCAGTTTAACGGACATGGACTGACCTGGGGGTGTTTTTACACCGAGAAGGTCCGTTTAATGGACTTAATGTCTGTTTAACGGAAAAATGTTACACAAAACTCCCTCAAAAGCCTCTCCAATGGTTCCTACATTCATTCTAACATCATATACACCCATAATCTTCTCAAATTCACCTCTTCTAGCACAAAACCACTTCATATCAACTCAAACACCAATTAGATTTCATTAAACCCTCAACTCTCAACTCATTTCAATCATCATATTCAACTACACCTTATCATTCAAAAATTTCTATCTTTTTTCCATAACATATCTTATTCCTAAGTATCAAACACTTCATATTCAAAAGTCATCATTTCAAGTTGACGACTACTTCATGTATACTTCAAGCTTAGCTCAATATCATCCATACCCAATTCATGTTCCCTATTTGTTCATAAACACCCAAATAGAACACAAACATATACATTCATCCACAAATTTTGTTGCACCCAGTTCCCAATTTCATGTAAAAATTTGAGACTCTTCAAAGTAGAATTTAAACTCGATTTCTTCATAAGAAAGGTAGCAATTTCTCTAGTTTAATCCAAATCAAGAATCAACTCATTTGGATAACTACAGAACAAGCTATGGATAAAACACAGAAGCCTATCAATGGAAATTTTTCTGCTTGCATTTTCCAGATTTTCAACTTTCAACATTTTACATCTAACTCATCTTATACCTAGATTTTCTCTTTAATTTCATTTCCTCATCATTTTCTGCCCAATTCAACTCAATACATCAATCACAAACAAATCATAATCTATAATGATCATTAACCAAAAACAGAGCATATATACTTACCCATTCATAACCAATTTTCTACACTCATCCAAAACCCACTTTGATGATCATTCAACCTCAAAACTCATCAAGCATATATAAGCAAGAAATTTACACACTCTCACCATTCACAACACCCATATACCCAAAACACCATTTCATGAAATTAACCTCTAAATATCATCACAATTGCTTCATTTAACCAAAACCCATGATATTTGACAAGATACTTACTTGATTTAGCTCCCAAATCTTCATAATCTCACTCAACCCTAACTCCCAAGCATCACACAATCCACATCTTCTTGAGGTGGTAAGGATGGGTTTTCTTGTGACAATGAAGAAGATGATATGGTGGGAGTAACAAGTGAAAGATGGAAGCATGAAGTAACTTGATGGAGGTTTGGGTGAGTCAAGTTTCATGAAGGAGAAGAACAATGGAGAAGAAATGAAGAAAATGAAGAAATGTTGCTTATGTCGTGAGTGGAGAAGTGAAAGACCAAAAATTATGGCCTTTCCTTCAACAATTTCGTGACTTACATGTGGTGTGGTAAGTGACACATGTCATTTCCCTATGGTTCCGTTTGACCCACTTTAATAACTAGTCCATTTTGTCTCCAATTTCTACTCCAATTGTCTCGCAATTTTCAATGACTTAAGTCATGAAGTCCTAAAGTCATTTATAAAAATTTCCATTACCATTTGACAGTAAATTCTACTACCATTTATCATTTATCTAGCCACTTAGCATTTTTCCTAGTTCAAAAATTACCCCCAAATTTTCAAAGATTTTCCAAAAATTCTAAATCAATAATTACACTCTCCAAATCAAATTTCAATACAAACAAACTACAATTCTAAAAAACAATCACATTTATAACCAATTATACCCGGAATGTCAATGAATGCATGTACGATTATTTTCATATGCAAATTTTTTTCACTATTCATGTGTACGTGCATGACATATTATGCATGAGCATGAGACGTGTTTCCTAATTTCTCAGTAATCTCTCACATTTACTATTTTAGCCTTAACATTGGTAACGGGATGTTACAATTCCACTACCGTATGGGGTGCATTAACTCTTCTCATTTGATTCATCATCTTTTTCTTTATCTCATTTCTATCTCGAGTTTAATTTCGAAAAGAATTTCAAAATAGTTTTTCAAAAAAAATTAAAATTGTGTTTTACGAAATGTCATGTTATAACCAGATTGGTGATGCACGAATAAATTGTTACGGAAAATGTTTTACCTTGAACTTTATGATTGTACGGAATATTGCAGTTGTATTGTTATGAAAAGTTTAATTTTCTTGTAAACTGATTACACTCACTGAGCTCGTTTAGCTCACCCTTATTTTTTATGTTTTTTAAATAACACACCCCCCAGGAATGTGTACAGGTGTTGTAGTAGTTGGGACTCGGCCTCAAGATTAGTCATATTGTCAGGTGCTGCTATGCTTGTGTCATTTTGCTAGTACATTTATGTAAAGAATGAATGTTTAATAAAGCTTTTAGATGAAATGCACGAATATGTTTTAGCTTTTAAAATTTTATTGTAGTGATTGTTGAGAATAATTTGTTTGGGTTGTTTGTAAATGGACTTAAAGTCTAAAATTTGTAGTTGAGAAATTGGTGTTAATATAGAATTGTTTTCAAATTTTATAGGGCTTTTAAAAATTTTGGGAATGTCAAAATGCAGTTGTTATATTGCTGAAATTTTTAATAAAACCTTTTCAAAAATGTTCCCATTATTTTTCACGCTTTTAATTATTAATGTATAAAAGGTTTTAAATAGTTGAATAGCTTGACTTTGCGGGAACCCTTTGATCTAGTCTGATATTAATTGGAGGGCTACCATAGGGTCGTCGGGAGGTCTCCACTCAATATCTAGAAGGGGAACTCTGGGATGGATCCTTTCAGGTAATCTCCTTGATAATCTTCGTGATATTAGTAAGGGGAAAATATTTGTGTAAAAAGGCACAAACTAGTTGATCCCAAGTTGTGACATTGGCTAGGTTGAGAGAATGATATCAAGCCTTTGCTCTATCTCTAAGAGTAAAAGGGAAGAGCCTAATTCTTACTGCGTCTTCTAACATCTGATGGTACCAAAAGGTATCACAGATTTCAAGGAAATTCACTATATGTGCATTGGGATCTTAATTCGTTAGTCTATATAATTGCACATTATATTGAAGCGTGTTTAGGAGGGCTGCTTTAATTTCGAAAGAGGTTGCTTGTATGGATGGCCTAGCTACTCCTTGGTTAGCTGCATTGAACCCTAGTCTCATGAAATCTATAAGGGTTCATTATTGAAGTCTTTAGTTCGCTTTGTGGTCCGAATCTTGCTGAAATTCCTCGACCATTGTTGCTTTCGCAATTTCTTCTTCTTCACGCCTAGCTTTCCTAATGGATCATTCCAATTTAGTGATATCTAATGCCAAGGGTTTAGCTGCATGTCTCAAATTTCTCGTGATTCTTGTATTCATGCAAGAGAACGATTTTAGAAATAGAAAGAAAGAAAGAATAGAAACAAAAACTAACTAGAACACCTTAAATTAAAGAATTAAACTAATTGCCTCCCTGACAACGACACTAAAAACTTGATCTAGTGTTTGATGTTTATAAGTTTTAATAAATATCCTTAATAATCCACAAGTGCACGGTTCATTTGCGTAGTACCTAAGGTGTCAATCCCACAATGAGGGATAATCTAATCTTAAAATCTAAGGTCAAAACAAATCGTAGAAATTCAAAATGTAATGAAATTAAAACAATAATTCAATTCAATTCAATCAAATCAAATCAAAAATCATTCACGAAAATATTAATAATTTTGCTATTGCAACGCACACCCAATAATCAACCTAAAGGAATTACCAATTGAGAGAAAAGGAATTTTACCTATCCTTAATGCTAACCTAATTGATTATGAATCATTGAATTATTGGTTCTAGACAGTCCTAGGGTTGATTACTCTCTCTCAAGTTATAACCATTAGCCCTAAATCATAAGCCTTAATCATATTATGAAAATTGCAATCTCTCGATTAACAACCCATCCAAACTCTAATTAGCTCTGAAGTTGTCTAATAAACTATCGGAAACCTATGCAAGATATCTCTTAGCACAATATACTGATCTGCTTTAATTCTTGTTCTATTAAACTACCTAACTTTCATTAGCCCAATTTAATTATTTTCATTCGATTCACCATCTCAGTTTATTATCAAATTATGCACTCCAGAATTAAACCACAACAAATCCAATAACACATAAACAATCAAATTTCATTAGTTCAAAGACAAAACTTCGAAGGTGAGTTTAGAACATCTCAACATTCAAAATCCTATCGTCACACTATTATTCCAAATTCTATACAGTAATAAAAATGGAAAATAAACAGGAAATATGATCTAAACGAATTGTGAGAGGCAGCACCGTCAGGAAACTCCTTATCCGAGAAGTACATTGAGTCAACTTCTTCTCCACTTCTCTCTTCCTTCTTCTCTTTCTTAATCTCTCGATGAATTATCCATAGGGTTTATTCAAGGTAGCTGATGTCAAAAACTCCCCTGCCTCTTTGTCTTGTTCTTTAAATATCCTTTGTGTTCTTAATAGCCTTAGGTTTTTTCAGGGTTTGAAAGGTTTAAAAAATCCTCCGAAATATGACATTTTTTAGTGTTTTCGCGTCTGTTCGACGCAAGCCATGATCGTAGGCCACATCTGAGCCTTCTGTCATGATCATGGGCCATGTCCTGGGCTTCTGTCACGATTGTGGCATGTTGGCCACGATCGTGGGCTAACTCTGGTGCTTTTGTCATGATCGTGGCCTGTTGTGCCACGATTGTGGGCCATTATTTCGGCTCGAATGTCTTCGAAACTTTTCCGTTATTCGATGTTGACCTTAAAACACTAGCAAACATATCAAGGTACCTTAAAAGCATAATATTTAAGCTCAAAGACTTGTACTAACTCATAAAAACACTTAAACACAAATAATTAACAAACTAACGCAATTCTAAACTAAACACATACTAAACGATTGAATTAACAATTAAGTACATATCAAACTAAGCCTTAAAAAATGATGCAATTTATACTTATCAGTGCTTAGCTGTGTAAGTTACACCTTATGGGAAGAAAGATATAGAAGAATATTGCAAGATATAAAGTTGAATACCTAAAACTTATGTCAAGACTTCTTTATGAGAATTAGAGAAGATATACTTACAAAAGGAATAACCGAGGAAATGTGTTCTAATCTTGCTTGTTGCTGGCAAGTTTGAACTTGAAAAGAAGAGGGATCAAACAAAATCTTATTAGAATGCAGACTAATTCACATATTTTAGAGCAATAGATGTTGTAGAAAAGTCTTAGGCACCTTTAGAAGAAATTTCTATTTGTTTCAATGTCTTATAGTTTGCCTATACCATATTCTTATGTCTTGAATTGTTTGTATAACATTATTCTTATAAAATACATATATGAAATTCTATCAACTTTTAACCTTAAAAAATAAAAAACATGATGCAAGTTTAGAGATTTCAAAATTTTTTAAAACTATGTGTTACTAAGATTACTAACAGTCTTCCTGCTAATGAAGCTAATGAAACTAAGATTAATATTTGAATTTTGTGATATTTTATAAAAGTGCAATTAAAGGAAAATTGATACTTGTAATCATTGATTGATCCTTACAATTCCATCGTAAACTATTGTAAAAAAATTCTCTGAAATATTTTGAGTACAAAAGGAAATAGAAATATTCTTATGCAAATTATGTCTTTTGACTGGTGAACTAAATATTATAAAGTGTTTGCTTTATCAGTTAATATATTACAACAATAAATTAAGTGCTTATAAGAAGTTTGATAAGTGAATGCTAAGGGATAAGATTGCTTTAACAATAGTGGGTCGTTACAACGGTTGCATAGCAATCTTATCCCTTTTATACTTAGCTGTCAAGTTAATATTTTTATTCACTGATAAATTTAAAATTCTTTATTGCATTTTGTAATTCTCACGAACCTTCTTTTCTGATTGTCATCTTCTGTTCTACAACAATATAAAAATATATAAAGGAAACGGGTCTGACTTTAATGCCAAAGTTATCCTCTCTTGGAGAATTTCTAATAATCCTCGCTTGAGCTCTCACTGTAGAGATGTGACAGAACAGTAACGTGGTTTATCGTGATAAAATTTGCAAGTATACATTATTTGAGTTTGTCCCTGCAACGTAAGGAAAAGATCCTCTTTTTAATTTTATAGCATCTTATTTTGTTTCATAAATTTCAGTTATTTATTTATATGGATCTTACGTTTATTTATATACGACCCGTATAAAACTTACGTAAATAAATAATTGAGATACCATAAAATTAAACAGATCTGAACAACATAAGTACGTAAGTCAAGTCTAAGAAAGGATATGAACAGAAGTGTGACAAAGCCCATGACGCAGATACGTTTGCAGGCCCATGAATCATTCTTACACGTCCTTATCCCACCCACACGTCCAAGAAGGTCGTTGTCATGCCTCCTTTGGCTGTTGATTCGTGGAAGAAATACGTTGATATTTGTATTAAAAACATAATTATAATTAATATATAATGAAATTATTTGAATTAATATTTAATAAATATCAAGTTATCCTATTTATTACTAATTAATATTTTATATTTTATAATCTAATAAAATTAAATAATTTATTTAGTGTATGTACTAATACTAATAAATAAAATGATCAATTTTTATATATTATTTTTATATAATATTTTTATAATTAATTAATTTAATTGATTATTAAATTGTAAAATTATTATTATTTTAAATATCATATTTACGTACCTTACTAAATTCATGTTTATATTAATTAGTTTAACATAATAATATTACTAAAGTTTCTTATATTTATTTATAACTAAAATTTACAGATCAATAATAACTAATTTATAAATAAAATCTAAGAAATTGATCATCTTACTATGTATTATTAGATAACAAGTAAAAGTTTAATAAATATGTAATTTATCCTTCTATAAATTATAAACATATTATAAATTAATATTTAGTAATAAAATTAATAATTATTTAATATAATTAACGAAATTAAATTATTAATAATATTTCTATATTTTATTACTAGCAAGTTAATATAATTATTTAAAATAAAAATATGATAATATTATATATTAATATTACTGCTTAATAAATAATAATTATTTTCAAATTATAATAATGAAGGATAACTCTTACCTCCACCATTCAAAACTCTGCATCGGGCATCTGGCATCTTCATTGGACTAGTGGTAACGAGAAATAATCTCAAAAAAATATCCTATAAAGGATTATTCGGTCAAGTCATTTGAAGATTTATCCATGTATTCTTGTAGCTCAAATATAAAGGCTAGAAATAACTCTAATTGTTTCATTTGTATTCTTATATAAAGAAGGAAAATCTTTCTCATATAACTTAATCATCATGCAAGGTACACGAGTAGGAGTAACAACCATAATTGTTGGCTTAAGTTGAAATTAGAATTTAACGATGAAAAAGTGTAAGTACTATTGCAATTATTGTTTCAAAAAAGGAAGAAGAGTTGTGAGAGTGTAAGGCTCCTAAGAAGAAAGCTGAGAGTTCTATGCCCGTAAAAAGAAGACTTTTGTGTCTCGATCATCGTACCTAGAATTCACTAATATTCACAAAGTTCTTATGTAATTCCAAGATAGTTTATCAATCAGTACTTACATATCATTACAACCAATACAAATGCCATCAATACCAATTATTCATATTGTCATGTTGTATTTCTTATTTATGAATTTTAAGTTTCCTTTTTGGGTTAAGCCTGCACATTTTTATGGGTGTGGATAAGCTGTGGATATCCAAAGATATCAAACTGTGGATATCCGAAGGTATCAAACTATGGATATCTGAAGGTATCGAATTGTGGATATCGATGGTGTCAAACTGTAGTAGCTGCACTGTAACCCTATAGGCATGCCCATCTATCCACCACCAAGACAATAAAGCAGGCACTGTAATATTTCCTTTAACCATTTGCTAATTTCACAATTTATTTATTGACAAGTCATATGATATACATTTCAAATCATAAAATTTTTATCTGTGTTCATACATGCAAGTCATAACTTATCATCATTAGAAGGGTGTCAAAATTACACTTGTATAATCATACTATACACTTATGAGTAATTAATATGCATGCAAATCGTTTACGTACATGTATGTTTTCTTTCGAATGCATTATGCTCAATCATAAATTCCAATGTTCAATCACCCAATTCACATATGGTAAGACCTATTTCATTTATTTCTAGGTGTTTGAAAAGTTTCATACACATTCAAAAAGGGTTTGATAATATTCAGCAAAAATCGGAAATGAAACAAACTCAAAACAGTGCAATTTAAGCTAAACCCTAAAGTGGTATAAAAATAGGCAAACTATTAGTCCATCAAAAAAAATCACATGACGAAGTCTAGTTGTTCCATAATATTCATATAGAAAAAGTCAGAATTGGGTTTTGTGATCTTCTAGAAATTTGTTCATCTGTGCCTCTAGTTTCCAAAAAACTAAAGATCAAGCCATTTGGACTTCTAACACATAAGCTAGAGACCAATTATCACACGTTTCTCCAAAACAGGGGGAACTTCAAGTCACCATTTTCTATCCCAATTTCCAAGTCATAAAGATAGAATTAAGTCAAAGTCTCTTCTAGAGATTTATATTTTTGTCTTACTTTTCATATGCAACTAAAATCACCAAGTTTAGAGGTCTGTAGCCTGATTTATGAACCAAACAATGTGATTGATTCAACAAACCCTAGACATAATTCCACTACACAGTACTGTCTTGTCACATTCAATTAATGCTATACAAGATAACACCAAAATAACACCAAAGCATCATCCAGCAACCATTCTACATCCAAATAAATCTTTTTACATATTCAAAATATAGATACAAAAATTAACTAAGTAAAATCCCAAACCTTAAAATTGGCAAAGTAGTTCTTATAATGCTTTTCCTTCCCTTCCTCTTTCGTTTTTCTTAAATCACCAAATGAAAAATGATAGGATGAAGAAGTTGAAATGGAGAGGAGAAAAATATGAAGTTAAGTGATCAAAGTGTCGTCTATCTCCCCTCTTCATATGCCTTTTATGAATTTCTAGTCTTAGACATATGTTTCCATCCCATTGGACCATGTGTTACAATCCCATTGGACCATGTGCTACAATCCCGTTAGATCATGTGTTAAAATTATATTGGACTGTGTGTTACAGTTCTATTGGACCATGTGTTACAACTCTAGTAGACCATATGTTACAATTCTATTGGACACATATGCTTTAATCTTATTAGTCCATGAGATGACTTTAGGAAAATTGCATATTGGTCTTTCTTCTTCCTTTAATTCCCATATTGGCATATAATCTTATTAATTGATTTCATTTCCATATGTCTTAAGTTTCTAATGGCATAAATTTCATGCAATTTGGTTAATTATATCGGGAGTTATACCCTAAAAACTACAGACTGTTCAAAAACAAGGGCAATAGTTAGAACCAAATTTCAAAATAGAATTCAAAACTCTTAGAGTTAAAATAAGATTTCAGTTCCTTCATAAATGTTTCTCTAGTTTAATCTCCAATTGAAATTATCTAATTTGGAGGTCTACAAGCCAAGATATGACTAAGTTACAAAAATCTATTCAGTGAAACCTATCCATTCAGCAAGGTATACATCCCAAATCAACTAACTTAGGTCTTATCATGCAATAACAACACAAAAATACATCCAATTTAACCAAAAACATCTCATTTACTTATGGAATACTTCTTTTATCTATTCCCCTCACATCACATTCATAAATCCAAGCAAACATATAAAAAACTCCCATACATATTTCATATCTAAGTATGTATGTTCATGCTAAAATGAACAAATTACCCATTAATCCATATCTTTTACATTAACTATTATGTCTCTTACTAAGATGAACTTAATTCATTATGTTCACTTCTTAATACTCCTAGAAATGCTATAATACTTCCAGGGCATATGTTGGGCGTTACAACTAGCTTCAACTCTCACTTTCTGCCTCTATCCTAAGCTTCCATCTCTTTGTTTTGTTTCTCTCCTCTCACTCGACCCTGAACTTTCTCTCCTTTCTTCTCTTAGTTCAAGCTCTGTTTCTTCTCTAGCTCCACTCTTCTCTCTCTATCTCCTTGTGCCTCCCGAATGTCTCTGTGTATAAAAAGTGAAGAGTGAATGAAAAGATGTCCCCTTTGTCACCACCCTCTCCTTCTATTTGTAGTATACTCTTAGGTCTAGGGTTTTGTGCCCTCAATCTACAACTTCCATGTAATAAAACCGACAGAGTGAATGAGAATTTGCGTAGGGGTGATTATATTTATCATCCCCGCGAGGGCTAGTCACCCCATGCATAAACTTTTACAGTGGTGACTAAAGATCACCACCTAATGCACGGTGGTGACATGGTGGTGACTGAGGTGGTGATTACCGTGGTGGTGACTAAAGAGTCACTACTATGCGTAAGGTGGTGGTGACCACCGTAGTGGTGAATAAAAGAGTCACCACTATTTGTAAAGTGGTTACCACCTTATGCATAGTGGTGACTATTTTTTTATTTTTTTTTCTTTTCATGCAAAGTGACATGAATTTTTCATGCAAAATTCACAAATTAATCTAATCAACATGCATGCGATATTCATACCATTTTCCTTCAGTTTATCTCTCATTTGGATCAACTTATAAGAATTTGTAACCAAATTCAAGATATGAAGGCAATTAAAAGTAATAGAAAATGGATATAACAATAGGATTGGTGATGGAGCTCACACTATCTTCTGGTATGTCTCTTAGACTAATTTTTAAACCTCTTAGGGACATTAAGGAACTCTATTCTCTACATCACCCAAATCCTAAAGTAGTCACTGTGAAGGAAATGCTTAGTAATATAATTGAAATGTTTGATCATATACCTAAATCAACTATCATTGATTTTCTTTCTAATATTTCTTTAAATCCAAATAATAGGTACTCTATTAGGTGAAAAGGCTCTCTTAATGTCATGTTCCCTTCCAAAACTTGTAGGGATATCCTCAGACCTCAACTTCCTTTTATCACTTTAAAAACGATGATTTGCTCTAGTCCTAGAGCTTCTACTACTCTATAGCTCGTTATTAGAAGGAAACTTCATACTGCTAATAAAATTAGAAGATTTTTAACAATATTAGGCACTTTCCCTCTATGCATACTAAAGGAAGAAACCATTTACCATCTCTTTTTTCAATGCTTTTATACTAGCTTCATCTGGAATGCATTACTACAAACTAGTAACTTCCCCTCCCCTCTTTCAACTTGGCAGAGGTAGTGTTTTGGTTCTATCATCCTTCTTATTTTGGAAATATAGACCATATAGTCTATAAGATATGCCTAGGGAACACCGCCTAGTAATATAATTTATTATCCCTAGAAAGAAAGAAACACATAAATTTCTATCACCAATCCAAGAACAAAGAACTAATATTGAAAATTTTTATTGACCATAAGGGATCAACTTTTGGTACAGAAACTACATCTTAATTGTTGTAAAAACATAGGCATTTGATTGAGCTTAATATAAGATAAGGCTTTCTCAATGAAAGTGGGATAATTGAAAGATATGAGTTTTTGACTTTTACCTTTCACATGCAAAGCTTTAAGGCTTAAGTGTAAGTTTTCGAGCTGTATTCATTAGTAAAGTTGTGTATAGGTGGTCCAGCTTTTAGGTCCTTGGGTTTTTATAATGCCTTTGAATACTTGGTCCAATAAAAATTATCTAATTTTAAAAAGCTATATTAATCCAATTTTTCCATAAATTGTGTCTAACATAAACAAGCTTTTTAATTATATTTAACAGTTAGAAAACCTAGAACAAACTCTCTAGATTTAATGTAATAATGACATTAAGAATTAGAAGAAAAAAAGTTAGTATAAACAATAATTACACAAGTCTGAATTATTTAACTTAAGGCTATGTTACCCCTCATGATGTACGACCATAAATTTGTCAATTTTGAATCATGAACAATAATAATTACAAATTAAAAACCTAATTCTAGCAATAAATTTGCATATGAATAAGATAGCAGGCCTAAAATAAACCAAACAAACAAAAATCATAAACACTAGTCTTAGAATAAAATAATGAATTATGTGGAAGAGTAATGAATAACATTATCGTAATCGATTAATGTATAAGAGGGGTTTTAAGGTTCAACATCCCCTTGAACTAGAAGGAATAGATCTAGTCTTGTATAGTTCTTAAGTTCACACGTCCACTAGAGAGGAAAAAGGTGAAATTTTGGTTGTTTGTTACCCCTTAATAAAAAAATAAAAGGTTTAAATTACCTATGATTTTCTAAGAAATTAAGAAAAATAAAAGTCCTAAAATAATCTTATAAAAAATTATTAAAGTAAGGAAGTCAATAAAATAAAAAATGACTACTAAATAAAGCACAATTACTTAATATATAAATTTGTAATAGGAGTAGCTTCAAGTGAGAATTCAACCTTGATAATTTCTGATTATGGAAAATCAAAGCATGAAAATTGTAGCTCTCTTTTTAGGCTTTCCATAATATCTTGGATCTTTTCAATAAGATAAAGAAAAAAAACTATATTACCAAACAATAGCTAAACTATTCAAAACGATGAAATTAAGCTAATTTTGCTTCTTTTGCATTCTTTTGCTACCTAAATCAAAGTATGAATCAAAATGAATGTCTTAGTTATAAAATAAGCATTAAACACTAAGATTCATGGAATAAATAAATAATCAATCAAGAACTTATCAAAAATAGTATTCTTTAATTAATCATGGAATAAATAAATAATGAATCAAAGTGAATATCTTACAGTACCTCTTCTCTTGTTTTCTTGCATATTTTCTTGTAATATTATGATTAACTTTAACTAGATCAAACAATCATCAATTGTATTATATTGAAAATTAGTTTCATTTAGCACCAGTTAGTATTTGTAAAATTGCTTTGGTAAATTCTTAAGCTCTTAGATGTCAGACCATTATAAACTATTAATATAAACAAGAATTAACTACAAACATCATACAAGTTATGAGATAAAGATACATTACCTATTTTCAACTTTTATAACTTTAACATGAGACTTTTAAATTTTCTTCTCTCAAAATTTTTGTCTTTATTTTCATCTACTATAACTTTTTCACGAGACATTTCAATTTTCTTGTTTCAAATCTTTTATGACTTTAAGATTTGGTGTCATAACCCAACCTTGGATTGTAATTGACGCTAAAGGAACAGTAAACTTAAGGTTTAGGAATAGTAAACTTAAGGTTTAGGAACAGTAAACTTAAGGTTTACTGGACCCTTAGCAAGCCTAAAATACCATCAAATCCTTATATCCACAATAAAGATGAGATTTTAAAATGATCAAATTAATGCTAATAATAATCAAACAATTCTAACAATATACAATACTCAAAGTACTACAACGTTAAGATAGTTAAGACAAGGGAAATCTAATATATACAAGACTATTGTGACTCTAGAGTCAAAGGTCACCAACAAACATACATCAAATCGCCTGAGAGGAAGAAGATCGACGAAGTACCCTGTTAAAAGAGATCTGAAAAGAAGATCCTGAAAAATAGTTGATGGGAGTCAAACCTTGCTGAGTGAATTAATACTATGGTTATGTTATGCAGTCCTAAGGATTTCAAATGATACATATATGTATATATTTATAATGTATTACATCCATAAATGCAATTTCATAACATAATGATTTTGTTTTTAAACATGCATGCATTTCTCATATCAATATCATGTCACATAATCATCACAATTACAAATCACAAATAATAGTGGAAGACTGATGACTGACCCTATAACATACCTCTTACCCATATATCATAACCATTGGGGCTCTCTTGTTCCACACAGGTCACTTGGTCCAATATAATGGACTATCATCCAAGAGCCACACTCAATTGAACTACCATAGCCTCACTACAACATGATTTTCTTCTGAGAGCAAGCTCAACCGAATCGCCACAATCACACTACCTCTCATGTACCATATGTCGGTTAGCATTCGAGAGCAAGCTCGACCAAACCTCCTCAACTGTGTCATATCTCAATCAATGGATCTCATACTAACTCAAATCTGTACCCAACAAATTGACTCACTATGCGCATAGCCTAGTGACACCCACTAGGCAACTCAGACTATAACAATCCTCCACATCATCACATATCAAGATAAACACAACATTGCACAACATTGCACAACAAAAATATGTGTACATTGTATGAATTTCATGCGTGTATATGATAATGATGACGATTTCTATAATGAATATGAAATTGTAAAGCAGCATGTTCATAACCATGAATATTAACTCATAAGTAGAATGCACTCTTTCGCGCCGAACCTAGTGTCTCAAAGTGGGTTCTTCTTCTGATTGATTTATAAAAAGAAAAGTAGGAATGACTATTAGGATTTAAAACCTAAACAATTTTTAGACACCCTAAGAATAAGACCATGACTTAATATTAAGGAGCTCTATTTTCTATTTACAAACGATGATGTCATGTTTTACGAGGAGCCTA
>JAOTAW010000008.1:26635438-26645860 GCA_025629945.1 Erythroxylum savannarum | reverse complement strand
TCCAAGAATATATTGATGTGTATCAAAACCTCTTTATTCTCTTGGGGTTTTTTTTTGCATAGGCTAGGCTCCTACTGAGATGAAGGAGCTTGCTCTGTTCTAGCTTTAGAGAAGCCTTCTTGATTTTGTAATTTTGAGGGTATTATTCGAGTAGTTTAATTCTCTATTGTATTTTTAGAAATCAAAAGATGCTTTTCATCATCTAAATAAGCTGCTATTGTTGATGGTAATGTTTCATCAAATACCACATGTATCGATTCTTCTATCTTCTTTGTTCTTTTATTGCATACTCTGAATCCTTTACTAAGGTACTGTAGCCCAGAAAATAGCTTTGTCCGATCACATTGAACTTTCCAAGGTTGTCTTTTCCATTGTTTAGAATGAAACACTTGCATCCAAAAGCTTGAAAGTAAGCAACATTTGGCTTTCTTCCTTTCCACAACTCATAGGGGGTCTTTTTCAGAATAGGTCTTATAAGACATCTGTTAAGAACAAAGCTTGCATGGATACTGCTTCTGCCCAATATCCATGAGGTAGTCCACTTTCACCCAGTATGGTCCTGGCCATATCAACCAAAGTTCTATTCTTTTTCTCTATAACTCCATTTTGTTGAGGCGTCCTTAGATAAGAGAAGTTGTGAGTTATACTGTTGGGTTCCAGGCGGGATGGTTCGTCGTTGCAACTGAAAGTTTAACCGCAGCGAAATGATGGTGAAGTTACAAAGTGCGATCGTACCTTTCCTTATCACGAGTGCAATTGAAGCTTGATTTTTCCTGCTCTGGCTCAACTCCCAGGGTGCGATCGTACCCTGCTTCCTCGCGATCGCGACCTAGGCTTTGTAACTTACTATATTGAAGTTACGAAGTGTGATTGCACCTTTCCTTATCACGAGCGCACCCAAGGTTTGATTTTTCCTACTCTAACTCAACTCCCATGGTGCAATCGCACCCTGCTTCCTAATGATCGCAACTGAGGAAAGGTAACTTACTCATTCAACAAGTAAATAAACTCACATTACCTTTCGGAACAAATACGTCACAACAGAAGTTCATCCTTCGCCACGGCAACACTCCTCGTATAGGCGAGAGTTGCTCTCGAGAAAGGTTCGTCGTGGCAAACTTATGGCTTCGCCGCAGTGAAACCTCAGAAACCTGAACCCATAACCCAACGTCAAACAATGCAAAAACACAAACAACATACCTTTCTCACCACCCCTTAAACTAAAATTTCCAATATGCAATAAGTTTATATTCTATATCATTTGAAAATCATGGGCAAAACACAATACAGTTCATTGACGTCAAAAGAAGATTTTTACAAAGCTTTAATGGGCATTTCAAGCCACATTACATCATAATCGAAAAATACAAACTTTACATGAACAAATAATGCTCGAAATGTAGCTACAACCTTGCGTTTTACAAAAACTAACTTAAAATACAAAATATGCAGATTTGGAGTGATGCCCTTATGCTTAGTCACTCGATCTCTTGCTCATCACCTAAAGATGGGGAAGAATGAGGGTGAGCTTACAAGCTCATGGGTAACAAGATTATAATAGAGAATAAGCAAAATCATTTAAAAATATTCATTGCTATAAAAAAAAATCTTGCATTGAATCCATAGAACACAAAATGACCAAATTTTCAACTTGTCAATCAAGTCATAAGCACATAAACAAGTATTTATCAACTTGTCAACAAATCATAAACACATAAGCAAATCAGAATGGTTTGGGTAGGTCCATAGGGGAGATCTTGCGAATCTCCATTAATAACATAACGAACTATCACAATCCCACATGATGGTTTTGCGTAGTTGCAAACAGACGGGAGTCCATGAAGGAGCTCCATGCCACTAGCAGGCAAGCGGGAGAAGCCTTTAACAGAGTCAATATGCACTTGACAGAACATAATGGACCACCACAAACCCACACATGTATTTCATGACTTGAACATATTGCCCAAAAGGCACATTTCAAAAACATGATTTCATAAGCATAATTTGTTTCCAAAAACCATTTCCATCTTCATTTCATACATCTTAAACACAATTCAAGAACCAAACATGTAGCAATTTCTCAATTCATTTAAGAAGCAAATAAATGCACCATTTAATAAAGTGGTTGAAATCATTTAACTCTATTAAATTTGAAAACCTTCATAGCTCATTACCTCTACTATAAACATGTAACCTACGTTGAATTCCTTGCTTATAAACTTGCTCAAAGATGCCTCTCCCTTTCTCCTCTTTCCTTTCTTGATCCCCTTCAATATTGGCAAAAATTCCCATTCAATAGGAATGCAAATTGAAAACCCATAAAGCACATTCACTAAAATTGATTCTCAAATACTTAAACCCATGCATTTCCTAAGCTTCATGAACCAAAATCCTTCCATAAATCCAAAGGATTAAAATTAAACTTACCTTGAATCTTCATGAAATAATGAGTTTCTTGGCTTTAAAGAAAGCTCTTCTCTTCCTCTTTCTTTTTCTCTTCTTGAACAACCTCAAAATCTCTCTTAAAAACTAAGAAAATATGAACCCTAGCTTGATTTCTCTTCTTTTCTCTCTTTTCTCTTCTTCTCTTCGTATTTTCTCTCTTCTTCTCTCTCACTCATGTTCTTCTCTTCTTTAGGAACAAGAAAAAATTTCTTCTTCCCATCTTGCCCTTAATGATTGTAAAAAGTTCCCTTTGCCCTCCTTTAATGCCTTATGGTTTTTAAACTTAAGTGATCTTCCAAAAATGCCTTTCATACAATACACTCTTACTAATTTAATTCAACTAACCAATGTACTAAATTCCTACTAATATTAACATACTAATTAACTCCAAAAATTAATCCATCAAGACCTCATAATTTATTTAAATCATGTTTAACTCAACAAGAAAAATTCTAGGGGCCAACAATTCTCCCCCTCTTAAAAGCATTTCGTCCTCAAAATTATTACCTGAGTCATTGAAGAGGTGTGGATACTTCTCCTTCATAGCCTCTAAGGGCTCCCACGTGGCCTCTTCCGCATAATGGCTTTTTCACAGGACTTTAACTAGCTGAACTGTCTTGTTCGTGAGAACCTTTTCCTTACTATCCAAAATCTCCACTAGAGTCCCCTCATAAGCTAGATCATCTCTCAACTGAACCTCAGTGGTCTGAATGATGTGAGAGGGATCCGATCTATACCTCCTTAGCATGAAAACATGAAAGACACCATGTATCTGTGATAACTCTTGTGGCAACGCCAACCTACAGGCTAGTGGTCCAATCCTCTCAACAATCTCGTAGGGACCCACATATCTCAGGCTCAACTTGCCCTTCTTGCCAAATCTCATGACTCCTTTATAAGGAGATGTCTTCAGAAAGACTTTCTCACCAACTTTATACTCTATTTCCTTTTAGTGTGCATCGGTATAGCTCCTCATTCTATCTTGAGCTGCTTTAAGCCTTTGCTTAACTAGATTGACTTTATCGACTATCATCTGGAGTAACTTTGGCCCTGTTAATTTCCTTTCTCCTTCTTCATCCCAGCATATAGGAGTTCTACATCTTCTTCCATACAGTGCTTCATAAGGAGCCATTTGAATGCTTGAGTGGTACAAATTATTGTAAGCAAATTCGACCAATGTCAAATGCTTGTCTCAAGCACCTTTGAAATCCATCACATATGTCCTAAGCATTGCTTCAAGGGTTCGAATGGTCCTCTCAGATTGGCCATCTGTTTAGGGATGGAAAGCAATGCTAAAATTTAACTTGGTCCCTAGAGCTTCTTGCATACTTTCCCAAAATCTCGAAGTAAACTAAGGATCTCTGTCAGAAACTATAGAGTCTAGAATCCCATGTAGTCTCACTATCTGATCAATATACTTCTTTGCTAGCACATGCAGAGAATCAGTCTATTTAATTGCTAGAAAATGGGCTGACTTCGTCAAACGATCAATAATAACCCATATAACATCATGCTTCCTACTAGTTTTGGGCAAACCCATAAGAAAATCCATGGTTATCCTTTGCCACTTCCACTCAAGAATGGACAATGGCCTTAACTTGCTTGAAGGTGCTTGAAGTTCAGCTTTGACTCGTTGACCCCCCTGACATTTGCTTGTATATTCTGCTACATCCTTCTTCATGCCTTTCCACCAGAAATACTCTTTCAAATCTCTATACATCCTGGTGCTACTTGGGTGCATAACATAAGGCATATTGTGTGCCTCATCGAATATCTCATCCTTTACTTCCTTGACATTCAGAATACAAAGTCTATTTCCTACAACCATAAGTCCATCATCCCTCACTACCACTTTAGATTTTTTGCCATTCTTAATTTCTTCTTGGAGCTTGTTCAAATCTACATCTTGTGCTTGTAACTCCTTAACTTTCTCCCTGAGTGTTGGCTTCACTCTAAAATTAGCAATAATGCAATCAAGTTCCTCCTGTTTCAAGCTTACTCTAAACTTAGCCATCTCTTTCAACAACGACAGATAAATTATTTGAACGTGGGCTATGGAAGATTTCCTATTCAAGGCATCAGCCACTACATTTGCCTTTCCTGGATGGTATTCAATCAATAAGTCATAATCCTTAAGTAACTCTAACCACCTTCTCTGTCTCAATTTCAACTCTTTCTGGCTCAATAAGTACTTGAGACTTTTATGATATGTAAAAATCCTCATCTGAACTCCATACAGATAATGTCTCCAAATTTTCAAGACAAAAATTATTGTTGCTAATTCTAGATCATGGGTCAGGTAATTCAATTCAATAGGCTTTAGTTTCCGCGAGCCATAAGCCATTACCTTGTCTCCTTGCATCAACACACAACCCAAACCCTTTCTTGAAGTATCATTATAAACTGTATAACCCTTATCTCCTATAGGCAAGGTCAAAATTGGAGCATTTGTCAATCTGTGCTTAAGCTCCTTAAAGCTCTTTTGACATTCATCACTCCAGATAAACTTCTGATTTTTCCTTAGTAACTTGGTCATTGGAGTAGCTATCATAGAGAATCCTTCAACAAGCCTCTTATAATATCCTGCCAGACCTAGAAAACTTCTCACTTTTGCAACTAACTTTGGTGCATGCCACTTCACCACTGCTTCAACTTTTCTCGGATTAATATGTACCCCATCCTTCGAAATTACGTATCCAAGGAATATCACCTTATGAAGCCAAAATTCAAACTTGCTGAATTCGGCATAAAGCTCTTTCTTCCTTAGTGTTTGCAACACTATCCTAAGATGTTCTTTATGTTCCTCTTTGCTCTTGGAATAAACCAGAATGTTATCTATAAATATTATGACAAATTGATCCAGATACTCCTTGAAGACCTTATTCATGAGATCCATGAATGTATTTGTAGCATTGTTCAATCCAAATGGCATGACTAGGAACTTATAATGCCTATAACATATCCTAAAGGCTGTCTTGTTTACAACAGATTTCCTGATTCTGAGCTGATGATAGCCTGACCTGAGATCAATTTTAGAGAAGACCTTTACTCCCTGTAGCTGGTCGAACAGATCATTGATTCGTGGCAGAGGATACTTGTTCTTAATGGTCACCTTATTAAGTCTTCGATAGTCAATACATATGCACCATGTTCCATCCTTCTTTTTAATAGACGGAAACGGCGCTTCCTATAGCGACTAACTTCGCCTTATATACCCCTTCTCTAACAGTTCTTCCAACTATTCCTTAAGCTCCTTCAGCTCAGCTGGAGCCATTCTATATGGTGGTATGGAAATGGATGTGGCACCTGGAATCAGATCGATGGCAAACTCGATTTCCCTCATTGGTGGCAAACCAGGTAAGTCTTCTGGAAACACATCTGGAAATTCCCTCATAATTGGAAAATCATCTAACTTTCCTTCATTCACATCAGTGTCAATGTGTGTCAAGAAGGCTTCACACCCTTTTCTCATTATCCTGTTAGCTAGCAAAGCTGAAATAATTCTTCGTGATGGTGTTCTTCTGTCTCCTCTAAAAGTCACCTTTTCACCCTTGCCAAGATCAAATTCTACCTCTTTGAGGCTACAATCTAAATTTGCATGATATTTTTCCATGGTATCCATTCCAAGTATAACATTTAGGCCCTTTAAATCTAAAGACAGTAAGTCCACTACCAGTCTAACACTATCAATAAAGAGTTCACAATCTCTATATGCTTGACTTATTATCACCTTCCTCCTCAAAGGAATACTAACAATCAATGGACTATCCAATGGCACCAAATTAACACCATGTAATGTTATGCTTGCAGAAACAAAAGAATGTGTGGAGCCGAAATCAATTAGTAAAAATACTTCTGAATTAAATAACTGAGCCATACCCGTAACAACTTCAGGTGCGGCTGCAGCTTCATCTCTGGTCATGGCAAACACCCTTACCTGTGCTTGACCCCCTAGCCTTCTTAGAGGAATAACCTTCCTTGTAGCTCCAGAACTTCCCACCTTAGTAGCTGGCCTGGTTCCCATTGTTTTAGCTCTCTTTGGGGCTTGCAACTGTGACCCATCTTGCTTTGGTGCTTGAGGACATTCCCTGCCCATGTGTCCCTTCTCTCCGCATTAAAAACATACTCGAAGTAACTTGAAGCACTCTCTTATGTGGAACTTCCCACAATGTTCACATTGGGGGTTCATGTACCTACTCCTCTCTATCCTTCTATTGCCTCCTACAATTGAGGCTTGCACTGACATTGCCTTTGCTTGCTTGTTCTTAGCAAACTCACTACTTCCCAGTCCACTATGTGTGTGGAAATTCCTCATACTCCTCTCAGGAATTAGGGAACTCATTCCCTTTTTGGAAGACTATTCTCGATTCTTCCTCTTCCTATTTACTTTATACCTTATGTTCTCCAGTTTCTCAGCTTGGAGTGTAGCATCTACCAACAGCTGGTAGTCATAAAAGTTGTGGATCAATACTTTCTCCTTGATCCCCAAATAAAGTCTTCCCTCAAACTTACGGCACTTATCCTCCTTATTCGCAACAATATTGGCCGCATACCGTGAAAGCTGGGTGAACTTCAGCTCATATCCACTCACACTCATGTCCCTTTGTGTGAGATTTAGGAATTCTCTGGCCTTCTTTTGGACATAGACTTTCGAAAAGTATTTCTTCCTAAAAACTTACAAAAAGTTTCTCCATGACAATACCGAGAGTCCTGTTTGGTATGACCTAACTATGGGGCACTGATTCCCACCAATGGAGTGCGTCCCCTTGTAGCAAGCTAATTGCATAATCCAATTTCTCCTCATCGGAGCACTTCATCTAAAACAGGACTCTCTCTGTCCTTCTCAACTATGCTTCAGCCTCTTCAGGATTCGTAGTCCCATTAAAGTCTACAACCCCATACTTACGGAGCTTATCATACTGTCTGCTCCTCTCTACTGGAGATTGCACTGGAACTTATAGCACTTGGCCCATAACATGCGTGAAAGCCTGAGTAAAGGCTTGAATGAAACATGGATTCATGGGGTTTAGTTGGGGCCTAGGAGGAGGAGGCGGTGGCATTTCATATCGTACATTAGGTATCTCAGAATCATGAGCAGAGTGTATCCCCGCGTCTTGTGGGACATAAGATTCATGATTCCTAGCTCCTCGAGTTCTCTTTCGAGGCAGCATAATCACTCCTAAACCTAGTCACTCTAATACCATAGGATGTTGGACCTCGTTTCTAAAGTCCAACTCTAGAATCATAAAACGTGAGCATATTACCCTGTAGGGTTATTTCAATGGAATCTCATTAGCCATCAACGGTTCATCTTCATTCTCATACCATCCTAAGAATTCCCTATTTGATCAATTGGTATACAACAATCCATTATTCCAACTCTAGAATAATAAAACGTGAGCATATTACCCTGTAGGGTTATTTCAATGGAATCTCATTAGCCATCAACGGTTCATCTTTATTCTCATACCATCCTAAGAATTCCTTATTTGATCAATTGGTATACAACAATCCATTCTTAAGTTTATGTCCTCAATCATCACCTTAACATATCACTCATTTTTTTTCCATTTTTTTCTACTAAGTACATTTCAAGTTCCTTTCAAGCCAAAATGTATTATAGAAAAGCATTGAAAAGTCCATAATTTATAATTGTACCTATTTTGGGACAATAGGCATAACTTTCACTAGATATGTCAAATTAAGGTCATTCTAGGACAGTTTCGAAGAGATCTTCTAGATCTACAACTTCTATGAAGACCCTAAAAGAGAGATTTTGCCTCCAAAAGGGTCAAAATCGCAATTTATTGTAGCTGTCCCATATTTATCTTGTGCAGCATCACTAACTTATAAAGAACATATCTCTCAACTCCGATATCCAAAAATTTTATACTCTATATCATTGGAAAGCTAAGAGGATAAACTACAACTTACAAAAGGACAACTTTGTCTAAATCAGTCTAGATTAATACGGTTTTTCCCCCGAAGTCAGAATATAGATTTTATCCCTATAAAATGCTTGAGAATGCAATGCGAAAAATTGGAAAGTCATGAGCAAAACACAAATATATTTCATTAACATCAAAAGAAAACAGTTTTACAAAGATTTAATGGGCATTTCAAGCGATAATACATCATTGGTCTCATAACCCAAATATACAAAATATACATGAACGGGTAATACTTGAAATGCGGCTAAAGCCTTGCGTGTTCCATAAACTAACTTGAAATATAAAAATATGCAGATTTGGAGTGGTGCCTTGACTCTCAATCACTCGATCTCTTGCTCATCACTTGGAGATGAGGTCGAATGGGGGTGAACTTAAAAGCTCGTGGGTAACAAGTTTATAACGGAGAAACAAGCAAAACCATTGAAAATATTCATTGCCATAGTAAGTTTGCATTGAATCCATAAAACACGTATTTCTCAAATTCCCAACTTGTCAAACAATTAAAAAAACAACATAAGTCATGTATTCATCAAACTTGTCAACCAATCATAAACACATAAGCAATCAGAATGATTTGGGTAGGTCCATAAACATGAGGGAGTTCTTACGAATCTCCAATAATAACAGAATGGACTATCACAAACCCACATAATGGTTTTGCGTAGTTCATAAACATAAGGGAGTCCATGAAGGTGCTCCCTGCCACTAGCGGGTAGGGAGGAGAAGCCTTTAACATAGTCATCGTGCATATGACATAACATAATAGACCACCACAAACTCACATAAACATGAATTTCATGACTTGTAAACATATTGCCTAAAAGGCACATTTTGAAAACATGATTTCCAGAAGCATAATATATTTCAAATACCATTTGCATCTTCATTTCATAAATCATCAACAAGATTCATGTACCAAACATGTAGCAATTTCTTAAATCATTTAAGGACCAATAAATGCAACATTTATAAAGAAATTGAAATCATTTAACTCTATTGATTTGAAAAAAATATTCATGGCTTATTAACTCAACTATAAACATGTAACCCACTTGGATTCCTTGCTTAAAAACTTACTTAAAAGTGCCTCTCCTCTTGCTCCTCTTACCTTTCTTGATTTGTAACATCCCGTTCTCATACTAAGGGTTAGAACCCAAAAATTTGGTACATATGAGATCAAAGAGAGATTGAGACAAATGCAATTCATGCTCATGCATAATGTCAGCATACACGCATGTGAATTTGATTATTGCACACATTAAAATAATTGTTCATGCACTCAATCGACATTTTTCGGGTATAAATGGTTGGTTTAATGTGAATATGATGCAAATTATGGTTTTGTGTCTTAAAAATTGAGTGGGAATGTATAAGTAGTGAATTGGAATTTTTGGTGAAAATTTGGGAATTTTCTGAAAAGTAAGGGCATTTTTGGACCAGGAAAAATGCCAAATGTTATAACAATTGGTGAATAGTAGTAGAATTAGGAGTCGAATGGCAGTGAAAGTTTTTATATATGACATTAGGATTTAATGACAAGTGTCATTAAAAATTGGGAGTCAATTGGATTAGAAATTGGAGACAAAATGGACTAGTTATTAAAGAGGACCAAATGGAACGATGGGGAAATGACGTGCTTGTCACTTGCCTTGCCACACACCTCACCCACGATTGTTTACCTAATTGAAAGACCATTTTATGGTATTTTAACCGTGATTTTCGTTACATGCTTCATTTTCTCCTTCTCCATTCTTTTCTCTCATCCACGCCACTCACTCTCTCCCACCTTCATCAATGTTAAATCTTGCTCTCTCTTTTCACTTGCTACTTATTTTTTTTTGGTCCTTTTCACCTTACTACTCAAAGACCCAACCTATTCCTCCATGAAAGTTGATGATCATGGAGATTAAATGTTGGATCCCCTTTCCGGAATCCAACTACTTAATCCGAAACCCTCATACTTATGAAAGATTCCTTATAAACTCATCTTGCTCTGATACCAAACTGTTGGGACCCGTTTCCGAAT
>JAOTAW010000008.1:26610928-26622924 GCA_025629945.1 Erythroxylum savannarum | reverse complement strand
TACTTCAAAAGTCGAGAAGTACAAAAATAGTAAACTTTTAAACATGTGTTTCAAAGAAATTTTTTTAAATCAGGTTGTTTGTTGCAGCACAAACAACGTGTCACAGTAATGAAAAGTGGCGTGAGATTTGACTCTTAGAATAACTTAGAAACGACGTCTGTGAGGTGTCCATTTTTCAAGAAGGTCTGTCAAAATTTTAGTTAAAAACGAGGTCATCTTATTCTTAGACAGAATAAGACACAATAGGACTCGAAAGAGAATTTGGCCTCAAAAAAAGGGGGTCTTTTGAATTTCTTTTTTCAATTAGGGAGAAGTTTCATATTGCAAGATACAGGTCAAATAAACTACAAAATTAACCACAAGACTGTGGCTTCAAAGTTTTTAACCCCAGGTTTAAAATTATTCATGTACTTAAGTTTTGTTTTCCTGTAGTTTTGCTAATTTAATTTATTCGCATGAATGTTCGGATTTTTCTCATATTGATGTAGCAATAGCTTATACATCAGCTTGTTTGCATCTTTTTTAATATCTTCGCAGTATTATGGTCTTTCTTAATCTGTTAAAGGTGACCGGTCAGTAGGACAAATGAGATTAACGAAGCATATTAGTATAGTATGGGTAGCACGTAACACGACCTGTGTGAGGTAGCGATCAGGTAGTTGTGAAATAAAGGAGTAGGCGTTGGCCATCTCTGCGGCACTTTGGATTTGTTGATCATCGGCTTCCATGTTTCCTACTTTCAGGTTATCCTTTATACTTCCACCAAAAAGAGACGGTTCCTGAGACACTGCTCCAATGTTCTTCCTTAGAAACTTCAAATCCATATCCACAATGTTGTAATTGTCGATTAATATCTTCCCTGGTACAAACGTGACATTATCCAACCGCAATAAACTTGTGAGATTAAATTAAAGATAGCGATCACTTCCTTCAAAAAAAATAAAAATGAAAATACATGAAGCTTTGATTTAAGTTGGTGCGAGAAACTGCAAACCTTTGAGGGGATCGTAGAATCTTGAAACTAGGGAAATAACTGTACTCTTTCCACATCCACTGCTACCGACCAAGGCCACCATTTTTCCTGCCGGAATGAACAAGGAGAAGTCTGTGAGGATCGTTGTCTCCGGCCGAGATGGGTAGGCAAAGTGGACACCACGTACGTCAATGTTGCCTTTAATTTTGACGTTGTCAATGGTCGCTGCGTGTTTTCTTTCCCTTGGAGACAAGTCGTTATTATTGTAACTACTTGTAAGAGATTTCCTTTCTATAATCTCGAAAACCTCTTTTCCAGCAGCTCTTGCCTGATTGAAAACTTGCATGTCCGGAGCTGCATATGTGAGTGATCTGTGACATAACAATTTTTGCTTGATCAACACAGGTATCTACATATGATTTATCTCATGTCAATCCACACTAACGCACTTACATAGCTCCGAAGAGTATGGACATGACAGCAGCTATGACATCTCCACCTGTTGACCTCCTAGCAGTGACTACAACTGCTCCAACGTATATGATGAGTGCCCAAGAACAGAAAGTCACAGACTGAAACATCCCTGTTCCAATTCCCTTTATCAAGGCTTCTAATTTGCCTAAAGAAACAAATTTGGCCATGCATTCTGAAAAGCATTTGACTGCACTACCCTCCCCCACAAAAGCAAACACTGTCCGGATTTGAGATATGTTCTGCATGTCATATATAGTTACATATATTGATTAAAAACAAAAGCCATCAAGATATTAAGAATAAATCTATGTTTGTGATGTTGGTTATACCTGTTCAACCATCGATGCCGCTTGGGAAAGATAAACCGTTTTCTTTGCGGAGATGATGTTCATTTTCTTTGTGTATGTAGCTCCAATAACGAGAATTATGGGAACAACAAACAAGCTTAGCAAAGCCACTTCCCAGCTACTTATCCCCGCAATGAAGACTCCGGAAAAGAATGTCGCCAAGCTTGACAGAAAATGTCCCAACTGATAATGGAATTGATATTTAGGTTAGAAATTAATTAAGACCCAAGTCATGACTGCATCCATATAGTTAGTTATATGGAGAGAGTCAGATCTATAGCTGGCTACGAAATGCTGGCTGGGACTGTGAGTATACCCATATATAATAATTACACATGTACCTTTTCTCCTATTGCGTCTTGTATAACGCTCATGTGGCTAGTAACAGCGGTAATTATTTTTCCATTAGTTAAATCCGTATCGAATGCTCCAATCTCCTGGTTAAGCACTGCTTTCAGGAATGTTAATCTTAAACGTGATAACTGTCTTTCGCTTGTATACATCCAGCATCCAATCTCTGCAGCCAAAAGAATTTCATATACACTAACCGAAGAACTGAAACTCTTTGAGGAAATGAGAAGTACCCAGTATTCCAGCTGGAAAGGTTGCAGCAGCCATGTACCACACATATGGAACAACCTAGACAAAGCAAATAGCTAAAAACTAATGTATGGCTTTAACATTCAAATGATAAGTTTCAGTATTACTAACATCGATAATGTTATAAGCAGAACAAACAGGCAAGCACGGAAACATCACACGTGAAGATCACAAACAACATATGACTGACTAACCCGGAAGATAGCTTTCGACATGGCTTGACTATCGTTAATGTTGTTGCCAAATCCATTGAGGGCTTTGCCTAGCAACATATATCCCACAGGTTGAGCCATGCCATGGACAATAGAACCTAAAGTCCCTAATGCCATTAGTGTCCAATCCATTGCATCAGCGTAGCTTAATAGCTTGTGAAATGGTAAAGTCTGCTGCTTCTTTTCCACGATAATATCGTCCTTCTCGTCCTCATCCTTCACAACCACTCTTGGTTCTTTCATCTCCTCACTTCCATTTTCATGATCATGAGATACCATCTTGCTCTAACTTAATGTGCTTCAACTTCTAATGATCAGTTCTATATGTCTTATAATCTGTTGCACTTTGTTAGCAACTTATAGTCAGCATAACTAAGTCCGCGCGTGGTGGGCCAACGTCGGTGGTTGTATGTAAAATTATATTAACTAAAGTTGATTGAGAAGATCATAGAAGAATATGTGAAGGATATGCCTTCAATAATACGATTTCCTTGAGGCGGACTCAATGGAAGTTACTATTATTGGTTTAATCTATCCAACTCCATCAAAACTTCCACACTTCATTATGCAACTATATCGAAAAAAATGAGGAAAGAAAGTGAAGTGCATAAAATATATCAAAGCTAAGCTTTCTGTTGCCGCTCGAAGCATAGAAACAACATGCAAGGTTCCAAAAACCGATTCATTCTAAACCACCGTTATCGATTTATGGCGCTTACGGCAGATTCAGGATTCCCAAGTATTCAGTTGAATCATGAAATTACATCAAGATGAGTTTTTGAGTTTCAGTATCCAAGGCATTGGGGTTTCTGATTTACTTCAAACAAAGACATTAGCTATAATACTAAAAAGTTTGTCAACGATCTGAATTGCCTGTACTTTAATGTGAAGGAATATTCTATGTTTCTATTTATTTTTTGATATACATATTTAATTTCTTGGGAAGCAATCTGGAAAATTAAGACGAATTGATGATAACTTCAATATCACGTGAAGAAATATACATTTGCCCGTGGTTCATACACTGAGGGGATCTTAGTGGTCGAATAAGTCCAGCTCAAAATTATAAGACGGAGTCGATGTCACTTTGGCAGAGATGCATAGAACCTAGCTACTTCGACAAGTCACTTCAGCGCAGTTATATATGTCAAAAAAATTGATTTTTCCTCAATTGACCGCTTTCAAAGATTTGGCAAACTTTGTTTCACGGGTACTTTGCGAGAATGGTGACAAAGTATTAATGATTATCAACGTCTTCAGTATATTCAAGTCATTACAGTAGGAGCATTACTTGGAATCATTTACAAAGAATTTATCGGTAACTTTTATCTCATTGAAAAGTAAATCTGTCAAGAATACTTCACTATGAAATGCTGTTCACTTGACAAGCATGATATTCAGACGCATTATTAACGAATGACGGAAAGGTATTATCTCTTGAATGGATAGAATGATGTTAATCTTCGCTATTCTTTTTTTATCATCCCTTTCAAATGAATTACAACCAGAACTACAAAGGATCATAGTTTCTCTACAACAATCTCTCTTGGAGAAATCAGCTTACGTTAGCTTCTCTTGATAAGTTATGTGATCAGTATATCTTGTTCAAGAATATTATTAAAGGCGGTCCAGTTCTCAAGCAAGCTTGCAAAAAGCATTATTTCCAGATCAAATGCAAAGATAAAAAGACTTGTGAGTGTCATCGCAAGAAGAAAGCTCATCTTCATCAAGTCTACCCTCGGAAAAAGTTCCACAGGAAGAAGAAAGGCTATAAGCCTTTGAGAAAAACCTATGAAAGGAAGAACGACGACAAAAAGAAAAGATTTGTTCGGTTCTTCAGGAAATCTTCACATCGACAGAAGCCTACTCGATGTTTTCTCTGTAGACAACATGGACACTTTGCACGTACATGTCCTCACGCAACCAAGAAAGATATTAAGTTGTTGAAGCAGATGCAATCTATTCTGCTTATTCATTCCTCCAACAACTTTGAAGAATTGATCAAGGAGTAATCTCAAGAAGATGAGGACACCAAGTTTGCTATTTCTGTATTAACATCAAAAGATAAAGAATCCTTTGTTTCCTCTGATTCTCAAGAGACTAATTCTCTTTGTATGCTACAGCAGACTTGTCTGAAAGTAGATCGTACACCAATTCAATGACCTTACGTCCAGATCCAACTCTTTCAACAAGACAAATATGATAAGCCCATTAAAGCTATCGGGTTTATGGATACTGGATCTAGTCGTATGATCATAAAGCCCAATATCTTATCATCTGACGCATGGACTTTTCATGAAGAATATTTTACTATTGCTGATGGTAACTCTTTCAAGATTGGGTTAATTACAAGAAGAAGGATCGGCATTCGATTCTTTCCTCAGTGTACAGTTTGGACTAAAGTTCTTGGAAGCAATCTACCTGACCATACGATTCTAAAGGGTTACTGATAGAAATAAGCTGTTATCTTCTCAAAGTTTGATCTTAAGGCAGGATTTTGCCAACTGGGTATTCACCCAACTGAGAGATACAAAACTACATTCTGCATTCCTAATGCACAATACCAATGGACTGTTATGTAACATCTCACTACCATAGGGTACATACCTAAACATTCAGGAACATTCAAGTACATATCCTATAATAATGGCATGTTAGAACAAAAACAAATCCAACTTACACATGGCATCAACTAACATCATTTGAAAGTCAGCAAATTTTTAAAACATTCATTCGTTTATCCACAAAATTTACACTATTTTCTTAAGACAAATATTTACACAACCTCGTACAGGTTCTAACAAAAACTACAAAATACAAGATGCAACACTTATGGGGCCAGCTGACAGATCTCTGAGCCATAACTTAGTCCAAAATGTTCTTCTAATCCAGAATAAACACTAAGTCTCCTGTCTCGTACCTGAAAAACCACGTTGCAATTTTTAAGAGTTTTGCGAACTCAATGAGTGAACCATCATTGATGATTTCATCGGATCACATACACATAATACACATGTCGCAGACACACATTCAGATCATAAACACATACTAGATGTTCACACAACATGGTATATCATAAGATCATACAGTTTACATTGCTAAGTATAGCAAATAAATCACATCAATTTATCACTCATTCAGCTTTGCAAATCATTCAATAAATTCAGTCTTAACATATTATACGCATGAGACTCACATTCTTTCTTATTGTTGTGACCGAGTGCCTATCACATACTTATACAAATATCGGCCCATAGGGCTCAGTCAAACAGAATCACGGAGTATAGCTCTACATGCAAAATCAAAAATCACGAAGCAAAGCTCTACGTGGAAGCGCTTCATACTGGCAACTCAAGTCACAACGCCTTTATCTGAGCATGCATTTTATGAAATGCAACAATTTTAGAAAATCTCATATATCACCATCTTTTACAAATGCTCAGATAAGATTTCACAGTCATCGGACCTAAGCCCAGCATTCAACTTTCATTGAGAATCAAATGTCAAATTCATATCAAATCAAAGCACTCCCAATACATGTCCAACTATTAAACTCCTCGGACCTCAGGTCCAGAATCCAGAAACAACTCACAAATAGTTCAATAATAATGGAAGTGTAATAAATCAAATTAAATTCAAATCAAATCAATCCTAGGAAATCATCTGGGTTGACTCACATAACGCTCCAATATGCTATTGCCTGGATGGTCCGACAATGTCTATCTGGCATCCACTTGGCTCCTCTAGATCATACAAAGCACATTTACAAATATCATATTTTTGCACAAATGTACAAGTGTTCTTTTATGCACATCAATGTATAGAAAATATGCACAATACATGTTCAATGATAATTTCGGGTATCTTATTCTAATTCTCATCATCAAATCAATTAGATATCAAAGCCCTTATTAATATCATTTGGTACTTATAATTTTGACCAAAATAAAACAATGAGAAATCAATTTCATAACCTAATTGACCACTTCAGATTTTCTACCCACAAGATTTCAAGTCAACTTTGCATAATTAATCTGATAGGGTAAATGACAAAATTAGGCAAAACTTCCTTCTAGAAAGTTGTTCTACAGTGTCTTAAGTTTCTAATTACTAGAAGATCATCCAATTTGATTCAGTATTCAATGAGTTATGCGTAAAATACCACATATTGTGCACATTTGAACTTTTAGCTAGTACATGATCATACCCTCTAATTTCACAACTCATATCTTTCATCTCAGATATCCAAAAATTACAAACTTTATACAAATTTAAAGATAAGAGAATAATCTACAACGTTTGTGAAGAAAACTCAGCCTAATTCGGCCCATATCAATACAGTTTATTCAATAACTACAGCACATAATTTTTGTCCCTGACAGTGCTTCAGCTTAAGTTATAACTCATTTACATGCCAATTTTGAAAATCTTGGAGATAGAATTAAAAATCTACTTCTTCACAAAATTTGTAGAAATATGCCTTTAGTTTAATAAGAATCAAAAATCAACCCATTCAGAAATCTACAGCTCAAGTTATAATTTGAAAACCGAAGCATGATCATGGAAATTTTCCAATTCATAACATCCAGACTTCCACACTTTCATCCTATCAATCAATTACAAATTAATTCAGATAGCTCTAGATTTTTATGCAGAGAAAGAAAAATGTCTTGGGAATCCATTGGTCTAAGTTTCAAGTTATTTGGAGCTCGGATGAAAGAGTTATAGGCAAAAGATTGAGAGCTATTCAATTAAAAACTCAAGTTTTTAACCCACACATATAAACCATCAACTTTTCTCTCTCAAGCACGCCAACTTCATCTTCTCCACCATCCCAGATCACCGAAACTGCAAATTTTCTTCACTCTTCTTCCTCTCTTCCACTTACCCTATCATCTTAATTTATAACCTCACATTGTCTCTTTCATTTGCAACTTATCTTTTGCTAATACAACTCAAAATACAACATTAGTTATATATATCAAAACCAGAAAGTTTTCAATATTATTCGTCATCTTCAACCTTTATTTACAACACTTTCTGCACTTATTTCATTATCTATTTTCTCTCTCTTGTTTTTAATTCCTACACATCATAACTCTTATATCTGCTTCATAAACAATTCCTTTGCTACTTTCATCTCCAAATCATACAATATGTGGCGTTTTGCCTGTATATGCACGTGTCTCTACCCAACAGCCACAGGTACAACCCATTTAAATTTATCTCAATACAGTTTAGTTATTTGTTACCTTTTAATTGGTCTCTTTTTGTTACATCTGAAAAATACCCCTAAAATTTTTTTAAAATTTTTTTCTAAAATTTACTAAAATTTTCAAAATAATAATATTAAAAAAATTTCTAAAATTTACTAAAAATTTCAAAATAATAATATTACTCTCTAAATAATTTTTGAGCTCATGTCTAATCTAATATGATTTCGAGTGACCTAAAGCCTATCTAAAACTTGAATTTTCTCGACCCTAATATAGTGTAATTAATTTGTGGTTCTTTTATGAACAGTCGTACGGCTGGAGCAATGCAATTAATATTTAACTAAACTTTTATATATTAAATTAATTTGTAAAATAATTCCATTAATCTAAAAAGAATCTAGGATATGTTTTAAATTTGAAATATAATTAATAAGAAACCCAACTGAATGTTGAGTAAGAAAAAAGGAAAACAATCCATTTTGAGAGAAATCCATCGTCTATTCCCCAAGGTAAACGAACGAATTTGAATACAAGATCAGCACCAAAACCTCTAAAGGGGGTGAGAGGAGAAAGTACATAAAGATTTTTTTTTTTTTTGAAGAAAGTACATAAAGAATTTGAATCCTACAAAATATGAAGAGATTTAACACTGAATCAATGGATAAAGTATGTAATTGCCAGGGCCACCAACATCAAAACGTACGCAATTCCTTGATCAACGGTATTGCCTGCAAATGCCAACAAGAACCAAAGAAGGCGTTAACAGCAGAAAAAAAACAAGACTGGAAAAGACGATCGAGAAAACAAAATATTTTGCTTTTAATGACAATAAATGAGCAAACGAAATTACCATCGCTGGATGGAGCTTCTGCTACGGGCGAAGGAGCTGTGGACTGGCCGCAGCCAAGTTGCGAAAGCGCTAACAAGAAAAAACTCATGATTGGAAGAGCAAACAGTTTCATTGAACTCGTCATCTTGAAAAAAGAAGAGAAAAAGTGAAACAATTGAGGAGGGCGAACGGAGGTGAAGAGCAGATCGAGTATTATGAGATGAAGAATGGACTTGAAAGTCTTCGGTATTTATATGAGAGTTAATTAGCAGAGAAACGGGAAACTTCGAGGCAAGTCAAACTTTCTAAGGAACGCGTAAGATATTTGACTCGCAGAAAGGAGACTGATCTGTAAGTTACATTTGTCTCGTGGCGTTTACGCTTCGCTTGGCACACGGTTTTTGACCACATGTTGTTTCTAGAACAGTAGGCTGGCCAAATGTGTTGCCTCCAAGTCCTAATTTCCTTGGGCTTTCTGTAATTTGCTGATTTTTCCCGGAATTGGGAATTCAACATCCTCCTACATTTCTTGACTTATCCATATTGAAAAGTCAGTCTTGCCCTTGAGCTCGGCTGGTTTTGTACTATTTTGAGGTGGCTTTAGTCTTACCTGTCTCAGTTTTCCTTATCAGTTTTAGTAGGTTGCAATGGAAACTGCTGGAGAAGGCAGTCCCTACCTCCCCTGCAAGATTCCCTGTACGGATCCAGGGATTGGCGCTCTGTTAAAAGCTCTTGATTTCGTGAAAATTCGTCTTCTATCCATGGCCCTTTCAACAAAACCTAGAGGAATGTCGTAGTTCCATCCTTATCAGTTAGAAAACCTACCCATTTTCAATCTACAATAGTTAATGTTATGATTACTCCATCTTTAAAAATGCTTCAAGCCGGTGATAGACCTTGGTCGTGAACATTCCTTATGTTCAAGCATGGTTAGAGACCAATTGGAGTAGCAAACCACTAGGCTTTAATAAGCCTACTGCTAAATTGGATAGAAACTACTATGCAAGAATTTGTGTTGAAATAAAGACAAATGAAGAACTTCCTGAGATCCTTCCTCTAATAAAGGTGAATGAATTCAATGAGTTAAGGAAATCTTAGGTTAAACTATCTTATTCTTAAAAGCCCAAGTAAAGCAACAAAGTTTGGAGAGCCACTAGGAAGATCTTTGCTATAGGAAGCTATTGTGAAATCATGGGTATTCACGATCCTAATTCGAAGGATGTACATCAAGAAACAACCAACAATGAGGAGCAGGGGATAACTAAGGTTGGAAATGTCAATACAAGTAACATGGAGAATAATGTGTCTATTTCTAACGAGGATGACTAGCAGGAGATTAACGTTGATACAAATGTGAACCTAGGCAATGAGGAAGGCTCTGATCCCCTTGATAATAACTACCCTCTTCCCTCTGGTAAGGAAGCTAAAGAACCTAGACCGGTGTTAGAAAGAATTTGTCACAAGATAGACTAAATAGATTAGAAGAAAAGTTGATGCACTCTCCTACCTTATCCAAAAGAAAGTCAAGTGGGAAAGTAGAAAACCTAAAACAATAGGTTGGTAATCTTACTCCCCCTAAGTTTTAGTGGGCTCTATATAAATAAAAAAGGGGTGTAACTAGCTACCTTTAAAGACTTTTGGAATTAAGTTAAAGGATGCTAATCTTCAGCAAGTATAAAGGTTTGGATCTTAATAATAGTTATATTCGTTCATTAATATCACAAAACAGTGTCTGCGAATCATCTCTAGTTTGTTTTTGTTTATTCAGTCCAATGTTATGCATTCTGGAGGGGTATGGAATGCCTTTTGACAAAATTGGGTTTATAATAATATTTTGGACCTAAATTATGGGGATAACCTTCTTTTTTTTAGAAACAAAAGGTATTTAAGAGTCACCCATTAGAGGATTACTACCTGGCACTAAACAAGTAGGTGTTGGAAAACAGAATCCCTGATTGCTCAACCTTGGAGGATAGATATTTGAGAGGAATGGGGAAAGTAGAATGTATTTAAACCTTATAAATGCACATACAAATGATAGATTGGATATGTTCAAGATGAGATTCATCATTGTAATTAAGTCCCAGATTCATATGCAATATCCATAAATGAAAAAAACACAATATACCATATGTACGCATGGAATTAAGGTGTAGTAGAATGTGGAAGCTAACATATTGATTAAGGGTTGGGGAAGTGACCAGAAGAAGACCAAGCAACTCTTCATTGGTGAAATCTAGTGAATTAATTGGATATAAAATCACATACAATTTGCATGCAAAGATCAATATTTAGAAGGGAAGGTACCTACAAATGCAATATACTAGGCTAAAATGCTACAACCCTAATGTAAGACCCCACTATATATCTTAAAAGCATTATAGGATGTCTAAGGTGTATTAAGAAGTGAACATAAAGAATTAAGTGTATCTAAGCATAGTGAGGGACATAATGGTAATTAATTTAAAAGATAGGGATAAATTGGTAATTTCTTCATTGAGGCATGGACAAGAACAATTATCTGTGAGTTATGGACTAGAATGAAATCAGTTGATGACTTTATATGCCAATGTGGGAATTAAAGGAAGAAGAAGGACCAAATGTGCAATTTTGCCAAAAATTAACATATAGACCAATGAGATTGAAACATATGTGTAAGACTAGAAACTTCTTAAAGTGAGGAGTAGAAGAGTGGGGAGAGGAATATGTATGGAGTGTTTTAACTCCAGAATTTTCTTTCCTCACCTCCTTTCCATTCCATCTCCTTAATCACATCATTTTGTATAAGGAATCAAGTTAATCCTAGGTGAAAATCAAGGTAAAAGTTTGTGGTTTTTCTTCCCATCTTCATCTTTTTTGCTTTGATTATAAAGAACTGAAATTATAAGGTTGGAAGAGGGATTAAGATGTGTATTTTTGGTGTTTCTAGTTGGTGAGTCTAGCAAAGCCAAAGAGGAAGAGAAGGAAAGGCATTAAAAGACCTACTTTGCCAATTTTAAGGTTTGGGACTATACTTAGTCTAATTTCTTTTTGTGTGTATGTTTGAATGGATACAAAGATTCATTTGAATTTGGAATGATTTATGGGATGATACTTTGGTGTTATTTTGGTGTTACCTTGCATAGAATTGATTGAATATGACAAGAGAGTATCATGTAGTGAAATTCTGTCTGGGCTTGTTAAACCATTCACATTGTTTAGGTCATAAATCATCTTACAAACCTCTAAATTGGGTGATTTAAGTTGAATCTGAAACCTAAGACATATAAATAGAAATCTCTAGAAGATACTCTAACTTAATTCTAGCTTTATAATATCAAAAATTGAAATCGAAAATAGTAACCT
>JAOTAW010000008.1:26575744-26587317 GCA_025629945.1 Erythroxylum savannarum | reverse complement strand
TCACGAAGAAGAAGCAAGATCAAAACAATTAAAATGGTCTTTCAAAATAAAAGAAGTGTGGCTTGACAAGTGACACTTGTCACTTGTCTAATTCTTATAAGCTTAAACTGGGTTCTCTTATTTAACCAGTCCAATCATCTCCCAAAATTTACTCCAATTGTCTCTAAATTTTCAATATCATTTTCTTAAAAATTCTAAAGTCATCTATAAAATTTCTCCAATATCATTTGACTCTTATTTCTATTTTCATTTATAATTGACCTCCCACTTAGCATTTTTCCTATAAAAAACCCATAATTTTTGGAAAATTTTCTAAAATTCTCCAAAACTTCTAATCAACAATTACACTTTCCAAATCAATTTTCAATACAAACAAACCACAATTCTCAATAATATCACATTACAATTCAATTATTCCTAGAATGTTAATGAATACATGTACAATCATTTTAATGTGTGTAAAAATTCCAATTCATGTGTGTGTATGCTAACATTATGCATGAGCATGAAATGCATTTTTCTTAATCTCTCATTGATCTTACATGTACCATATCTTAGGGTTCTAACCCTTAGTATGGGAACGGGATGTTACACATATACCGAAAATGCATATTTATAAGCCAAATGTTTATATTCAACGCTCATTGATACAAATTATCAATATACTTGCACATCATTACAATTCATCATTGCAATCAATACAAATGCTCATCAATGCCAATTATTCATGTTGTCAAGCTGTATTTCTTATTTATGGTTGTTAAGTTTCCTTTCTGTGTTAAGCCTGCACATCTTCTATAGGTGTGGATAACGGGTGTTATGGATATCTGAAGATATCAAACTGTGGATACCCAAAGGTATCGAACTGTGGACATCGGTGGTGTCACACTGTAGCAGTTGTACTGTAACCCTATAGGCATACTCATCTATCCACCATCAAGACAATAGAGCAAGCACTGTAACATTTCCTTTAACCATATGCCAATTCCATAATTCATATATTGACAAGTCATTTGATCTACATTTCAAGTCATAAAATCTATATTTACGTTCATACATGCAATTCATGGCTTACCACCATTAGGAGGGTGTCAAAATCACATTTTATAATCTTACTATACATATATGAGTAATAAATATGCATACCAATCATTTGTGTACAAGTAAGTTTTCTTTGGAATGCATTAAGCTCAATCTTAAATTCCAATGTTCAATCACCCAATTCACACATGGTAATTCCTATTTCATTTATTTGTAGGTTTTTGAAAGGTTTCATATACATTCAAAAAGATTTGAACAAGATTTGGTAAAAATCAGAAACAAAGACAATGTCACAGTTGTGACAGACACTCTCTCCATTCATACCACTACTTGTTCCTTAATATGCATATAGAAAATTTCAGAACTGGGTTTCTAGGTCTTCTAGACATTTTTTTTCTGTATGTCTATAGTTTCTATGGCACTGACAAGCAGACTATTTGGACTTCTAAATCATGAGATATAAGCAAAATATCACAAGCTACTCTAAAACAGGGTCAGCATCATGTCACTTTTTTTGACCTCAATTTCCAATGTCATAGAGCCATAATTAAGTCAGATTCTCTTCTAAAGATATTTAGATCTATGTTTTATGTTTTATATGCAACTAAAATAACATAATATTGAGGTCTATAGGCTGAGTTATGACCCAAACAATGTGACTGGTTCAACAAACCCTAGACAGGATTCCACTACACGATAATCTCTTGTCATATACAACCAAGTTCATGCAAAGTAACACCAAAATAACACCAAAGAAACATCCCAGCAACAATTACACATCCAAATGAATCTTTATATCCATTCAATCATACACAGATACAGAAATCAACTAAGTGAAGTCCCAAACCTTAAAATTGGCAAAGTAGTTCTTCTAATGCTTTTCCTTCTCTTCCTCTTTGGCTTTTGCTTGAATCACCAAGCAAAAAATGATGTGATGAAGAAGGTGAAATGGAGAGGAGAAAAATCTAAAGTTAAGCCATCAAAGTTTCTTCCATCTTCCCTCTCCATATGCCTTTTCATGAATTTTCTAGTATTAGACATGTTTTAATCCCATTTGACCATATTTTACAATCCTATTAGACCATGTGTTATAATTCCATCGGACCATATGTTAAAATTATATTGGACCATGTGTTACAATTCTATTGGACCATGTGTTGCAATTCTATTGGACACACATGCTTTAATCTTATTGGTCCATGAGTTAAGTTTATGAAAATTATATATTGGTCCTTTTTCTTCTTTTAATTCCCACATTAACCTATAATCTTATCAATTTATTTCATTAACCTATGTCTTAAGTTTCGAATGGCATAAATTTCATGTAATTTGGTTAATCATATCAGGAGTTATACCCTAAAAATTAAAGGTTGTACGAAAACAAGGATAGTAGCCAAAACTCAACTTTAAAATAGAATTCAAAACTCTTAGAGGTATAATCAGATTTTGATTCCTTCATGAAAGTTTTAGACCTGTGCCTCTAGTTTAATCTCCAATTATAAGTATACAATTTTGAGGTCTATAGGGGAAGATATGGCCAAATTATAGAAGTCTATTCAGTGGAACCTATCCATTCAGTGAGGCACACATCTTAAATCAACTAACTTCGGTTTTATCATGCAAGAGTAACACAATAATACATCTAATTTAACCAAAAACATCCCATTTACTTAAGGAATGCTTCTTTTATCAATTTCATCACATCACTTTCATAAACCCAAGCAAAAATTTCTATACATATTTCACGTCTAAGTATGTATGCCCATGCCGAAGCGAACAAATTATCCATCTACCTTTGTATTTTACATTAAGTACCATTGTATCTCTTACTATACTTAGATGTACTTAATTCATTATGTTCACTTCTTAATACACTATAGACATGCTATAATACTTCCAGGGTATATGTTGGGGCGTTATATTTCTCTCCTCCTTAAAAAGAATTTCGTCTTTGAAATCCATACCTATATCCCTATGGTGACACATTGGGCTGGATAAAACCCTTGTCCAAAAGCTCTTGTAACTGAATCTTCAACTCTTTTAACTTTGTAGGAGCAATTCTATAAGGTGCCCTTGAAATAGGAGCAGTACCAGATACAATCTCAACAGATAGTTCTACCTCCTTCTTAAGCGGCAAACCCGATAACTCTTATAATAACACGTCAGGAAACTCATTTACTACTAGTATGTCTTGTAAATTCACGTTCTCCCTTTTTGAATTAAGTACTAAAGCCAAATACGCCACATAACCCTTTCTAAGAATTCGTCTTGCTTACATGGCTGATATTACATTAGTCAAATGATTAGACATTGTAACATCCCGTTATCCCATATTAAGGGTTAGAACCCTAAAATAGTGTACATGAGAGTTTATTGAGAAGTTAGAAAGTGCATTTCATGCTCATCCATAATATAACATACACACACATGTGATTATTACTCATTGCACACATTAAAATGATTGTGCATGCATTCATTGACATTTTTCAGGTATAATTGATTTACTTTTCATGCAATCATTCCCCTTAATCATGCGTAAAAGATTAAATTGGTGAAATTAATTCTCAAGAGTCTTCCATTTTGATTAATCTATTTGTTTTTTTTCCGGTTGAATCATTTTACTTTTCATTCCAATGTCGTGATTTTCTTTAATGCTTTCACTCAACAATTTAGGATTGAGTGTTTAAAATTGCAATGTTTTTATTTTTAACTCAAAATTAATTTTAGCTAATCAATTTCACCTCTGTAGGAGATGACCCTGGGCAATCACTAGAACTACCCCGTATACTTGCGAGTAGGATAGCCTAGGTATTTATAGAATTTATTTAGGAATAACAAGTTTTTAGCGCTATTTTTGGGGAGGTGTTTAGTGTTTTGAACTTAAATTAATTTTGATTTTTTTATTTGTCTAAATGATTTTGATTGTTTGTGTTTGTTCATGCATGCATGTTTTATTTTGTTATTTTGTTAACGTGTTCTATAATTTTGGTTATTAATTTAGTGCTTTTCATAGTTAGTTTGGGCTAGGTAGGAAAACTTAAGGTAGTGAATTCACATGGTTTATGCTAGGAAGGAGATCTTTAGATAGTGAGCCCGTCCCTTTTATTGATAACATACATCGAAGATGAAGATCTCAAAGAGACTCTGAAGACCATCACGAGGAACCCAAGCGTGAAGATCAAGTGAATAACCACAAGATGGGTGAAAAGCAGTTAGTGATGAAGGAGTATACTAGATCGGTGATTGGTGCTGAACTTCGTGCATATGTTTGGAAGAGGTAGCTAGGAACTATGAATTGAAGAGCATCCATTATAATATACTGCTATCGTTCTATAGGTTTCCCAATGAAGACCTTTTAAACTTCATTCGGGAATTCTATACCACTCTCAAAACCTTTTTGTTGGATGGATTAAACAAAGATCAACTTAAAATGAGAAGCTTCCCATACACATTGAAGGATCGAGCTAAGGCATGATTGATGACCTTTCCTTCCAAGTCTATGACTACATAGGAGGAGGTGTACAACAAATTCATAGGAAAGTTCTAATCCCATCAAAAGACATTTAAGTTGCGCACTAAGATAGCTACCTTCACTCAGAATGAGGGAGAGCCATTCCACGAAGGGTGGGAACGCTTTAAGCTTTTACTGATACAATGTCCACACCATCATTTTCCACTTCACATGCTAAACCAATTCTTTTACGATGGGTTGACGTAGTAATGTCAGTACACAGTGGACAATGCAGCAGGAGGAGTTGTAGGAGAGAGGACGACCGAAAAAACATATGAAATCTTCAAAATGTTAGTGGCTAATTCTCAACAAAAGAGCGTGAGGGGAAGAAGAGTTGGAGTTCATAAAGTGAGTTTGAATCAAGAATTGGTTGTGAAGTTAGCTGAGTTAACGATGCGTGTAAAGATGTTAACTACGAGACTCCCCCCAGAACATTCCAAATCAAGAAGTTTGTGGTATATATGGAACTTGTGGTCATGGAGCGAATGTTTGTACGCATTCTTACAAACCTTTTTATAGGGAGGAACAAGTGAACGTACTTAATGGTTTTCAACCTAGGGAGTAAAATGATTTGTATTCAAACAATGACAATCCTAGTTAGAGAAGCCACCCTAATTTTTCATGGAAAACCAACAATCCACCAATGCAACCCTATCAACAATACCAAAATTATTAGAGGCCAAATTTTTACTAAGGGCAATCCTCAAATCAAAACCTGCCCAGCAAGGCTTCCTTGGAAGAAAGCCTGAATACGTTTATTCAGGTCACAACTTAAAATCAGGAAATGAACAACAAGAGGTTCAGCTCTTTGGAGGCATCTGTGAAGAGGATTAAGATCCAAGTGGGGCAACTTACTACTCAAATGCACAACAATCAAAAGGGAAATTTGCCTAATCATCCCGAGCAAGCCCCAACAATCACTATTCTAAGAATTGGTAAAGTGATTGACAATTATGTTGAGTTTCCTTATGAGTTATCTGATGCTGATAATCAAAAGAAGAAAAAGCTCACCCAAGAAAAAGATGAGCTAAATGAGAAAAGAAATGTGTGAAATTCTTCAAGTCACATTCAAAAGGGTAAACAACTTAAGCATGACACTAAGGACAAAAACTACATAAAGCGATAGATCCTTATCTACTACGAATTCCATATCTAAGTCACCTTAAGGAATTAAAACAAGATGAGCAGTTTTCCTATCTATATTGCATGCTTTCTACGGTCAATGTTAATCTGTCCTTATTAGATGTGATTAGGAATGAAAGTTTAAGCCAAACAAAAAGGTGATAGTTTCGGAAGTAGCAAGTGCAATTCTACGACCACATTTACCAGCCAAACTGAAAGATCCGAGACATTTTATCATGCAAATATCAATAGGTAATGGTGATGAGGTTAAGGGTATGCTTGATCTTGGAGCAATCATAAATCTTACACCTCACTCTATTTATGAGAAATTGGATCTGGGACAGTTAAGACCTATAAACATGTGTTTGCAATTAGCTGATAGGTCAATCCGTTATCTGAAAGGAATAATGAAAGACGTGTTGGTGAAAGTTTGAGGATTGATTGTACCCGTAGACTTTGTTGTCCTAGACATAGGGGAAGTGAAGGAGAGAGAAAAGGAGTATTCAATACTCCTAGGGAGGCCTTTTATGGACACTACCAACACTTTGATTGATGTAAAGAATGGGAAATTGGGCATGATAGTCTTAGAAGAAATAGTAGAATTTTCAATCTTTAATGTTGAACCTATTCCTAGTTCTATTGTTTCTGAAGACTGTTCTTTTGTTGAGTAAGTTAATGCTGCCAATTTTGATTTCACCTCGTGGGAAGAAGAAGAAAAGAAGTTGGACTTGGTTAAAGAGAGTGATGAATGCTACCAATTGCTAATGGATGCAGCTGTCAAAGTATTTGAAAAATTCTTGGAGATGGATCCATATGAAAAGGAGGAAACGGTGGAATCAATCACTTTGAACGACCGACCTTGAGCATTACTATTAACTTGTCTAGCTACAAGACGTTAAAGAAGCAACCCATTTGATTTCTATTTGTTTTTCAATTATCTATTTGTTTTTAATTTTCTTAGTGAACCTTAACTTAGTTTCTTTTCTTTGTGTCCGCAGGCCTACTCTCCCGTCTCTTCTATCTGTTTTCCTTGCAATTGTTCTTCTTTCCTCAACGTAATACACCACGTTCCACACCAGATCAATGCAGTGATCACCCCCACATTCATATCGTATTTCTATCCCTTTCTTTGTTGCTTGTTAGTTTAATTTCTTTTACTTTAAATGCTTGCTCTTGTTTGTGTTAATTTTTGTCTTTTGTCTTAGATGCCTCTTTTACTTTTTTGTATCACCTTAGGAATAGTATGATGTTTAAGTGTGGGGTGGTATTAGTTGAAAAAATTATCATTTGTGTGTTGTGTGTTTCTTTTCCCATTTAGTAGTTAGAGATGTATGGTTACTAAATGAACTCAATTTGGATTAAAAATGCATAATACTAGTAAATGAGTATACTTATATGTTTAAGCTGATTGACTTGGATTTTGGTTAAAAAGGACATTAGCTTGTTGTGATACATAAATGAAACTTTTCATTTGGTCAGAATTTAAGCAGTTTTGAATTATTAAACATCAAATTCAGGTATTTTTTGTTGAGAATGTTCTTTCATGATTGAGGACCTCTAGAACTTGCTTGCAAATTCCAGTTGAGATCACATAATCGTATGCAAACATTGAAATGATTAAGGCAAGTAGGATTTACCCCTTTTTCTTAAAAAGCCACTATGATATTACCTTTAGTGAAGCCCCGTTTTGAGCTTAACATTAAACCTTTTCTTTCTTTAAACCCAAAATATGAACCTCGACCTTAATTATTTATCCTCTTCGTTGTACCTACCATAAGGCAAGTTGAGCATTTGAATGTGTATGATTAGCTTTAGGGAATAATTTTTTGAATAAGTTTGGCGGAATCTTACGATATAGTTCGCTATTGCATTAGGAATGAGTATTATTGTAGTAATTATCTCTCCTCTATATTTTTCTTCTTTCGATTTCCTTTTTTAAAACAAATAAAAAAGAAAAAAAAGAAAAAAAGAAAAAGAGAAGAAAAGAAAAAAGAAACATAAAAGAAAAGGAAGGAAAAGATAAAAAATGAAAGGAAAGAGGAGAGACATAAAAAATGGAGTGCTAAGCTTGTTAACTTGAAAGGAAAGAACTAAATGTTTTATGCTTCATTGTTTATATTACTTTAAGTGCCCAATTTGTTTTGTGGTTTTAAACTATGATATTCCTTTTTTCCTACCCTTAGCCCGGCCCCATTACAACCAAAATAAAGATCTTCAGATTAACATTGTGTTTGATATGATTGGATTAATAAGCAAGCTTATGGTAGATGCCTTGCATGAAATGAATGATGAGTGTATGAGTTGTGGAGATTGGATTAGTAAGCAAGCTTATGGTAGATGCCTTGCATGAAATGAATGATGAGTGAATATACCTTACCTTTGAATGCTTGAAAGGATGGAGAGTGGAGTGAATATCTATCACATTTGTTGATGGTTCTTTGAATTGAAGTACTTGATGATTTTGGCTAAATATATGAAGAATATCTTGGTCATAGAGTATTATGACTTCAAATTCTGAGGTTGTGTTTATTGAAATGATCATTGACATCTTTGACTATTATTTGGGAAAATTATTGTCTCGATTGTTTGTTCTTTTATAGTCTAGTGTTCTTTAATATGCTTGAGGATAAGCATAGTTTAAGTGTGGGGGAATTGTTGTGTCTAGTTTCTATTACTTTTAATTGCCTTTATATCTTGATTTTGGTTATAAATCCTTGTGTTTTGATCTAAATGTGAGATAAATTGAGTGGAAATGGTGTGAATATTACATGAATGTTAATTGGATTATTTTGTGAATTTTACATGAAGGTTGAAGGGAAAGTCACAAATATTTTGCATGAAACGAGAAATAAAAAAGGAAGAAAAGTGGCGACATAACAAGTCACCACCATGACTAACATTTAAGTGTTAGTTACAGTGGTGACAAAACCTAAACCTATACCCATGCTATAAATGGAAAAGGAATGAGAGGTAAAGGGACGGAACCGAAAGGGTTAGCGACAACACTCATTCTGTTGAAACAAAAGGAGATAGAGAGAAGTGTGGAGGCAGAGAACCAGAGAGCTTCAGCCGAGAAGAAGGAAGGAGAAAAACAATAAAAAGGGGTAGGCAGCATGAGCAGTCAGTCATTTCAGGTGAACATCAACTAGAATTAGAGGGCGAGAGCTAATATGGAACGCTTAAGAGTGGCAGGAGCAACTCGCTCACTCACTATTGTTTTCTTTTTCTATTTACTATTTCTTGTTGTTTTGCTACATTTACTCCTCTATGATAGACTTATGCCCTTTGTACTTAACGAACCCATACTCTGTTAGCTTTTGATAGTTTATTTGGGTTATTTACTTGGTTTGTTGCTTTAATACTTCTCTTATATTGATCAAGATGGGATTGAAGTGTTTAAAGATTATGAATCTTGTGATTACTGTGATAGGCTAATCTCTTTTCTTGAGGATTAATGTAGCTATTTTAGTCAAATATGCATGATTAAGGGATTGTGTTGTTGTATTATGTTTGTTATAGTTTCTGCACTGAATGGTAACGTGATTAAACTTTGCATCATTTTGGAATTAAATGAAGGACTGAGACAAAAAGTTTAATATGGAATGAGAAAATATAGACGCTTAGGTTAAGAATTAGAAATATATTAACCTGAGTGGTAATTAGTAGTCGGGTTTCCATAATTAACTCGGGTGGTAGCTTGTTGAATATGGAAGTTAGATTAGTTTATTATTCAAGTTAATTTAGAACCTAACTATCCAATCATTCCCCTTAATCATACATAGGAGATTAAATTAGTGAAATTAATTCTCAAAAGCCTTCCATTTTGATTAATCTATTTGTCTTTGTTTATGGTTGAATCATTTTACTTTTCATTCTAATTTCATGATTTTCTTTAAAGCTTTCACTCAACAATTCGGGATAGAGTGTTTAGGATTGCATTTTTATTTTTAATTCAAAATTAATTTTAGTTAACCAATTTCACCTACAATGGAGATGACTCTAGGTAATCACCACAACTACCTCGTATACTTACGAGTAGGATAGCCTAGGTATTTTTAGAACTTATTTAGGTATAACAGTATGTCGCAGGTGTGACTAGTGTGTCACACCCATGACACACATGTCACAATCACGACAAGCCCTCTCACAACTGTGAGAGGTACTGCATAGGCGTGAGAAGAGTTCTCACACCCATGGATGCTATAATATGGCTATGAGGCACTCCTCCCTTTCTTCTTCACTTCACATTCTATCTTGTCGCTTCTTCTTTCAGCCCTCTTCTTCTTCTTACTTCATGAATCAATAAAGTATGGACATTGAGAAGATGACTTCAATGAATATTCTTTTGGGTCACTTTAGCTCCTTCATTTCTGAAATATACCTAAAATAAAATATGGGCTAAAGTGAGTATCTTAAGCATTAATCACTAAGTGAAGTAAATCAAATGAATTAAAATTTAAAAACATATTAATTCTACATACTCCCACTGAAAAGGAAAACTATATTCCTATGAACCTTCTTGTAGACATGACAAATTCACAACTATCTCCAAAATAAAATTTTGAATTTATCATAAAGGTGAATCTTTCAGTATCTCATAAGTTTCTAACTATACATCAATGTATCAATAAGGATACATTGTACGAATAAAGAAATTAGTTTTAATTATAAGTATTGTCATAAGATTTGAATCTTTCGAATTTCTTCTTACTCTCATTACTTATCTTAACAATCATTCTCTAATAAGTGTTCATTGAAATAAATAATTTTTTAATAGATTTTTAAGATTATATCCACGTTTTGAATATCTCATTACCTTTTGTTGTTTGATTGAGTTCTAAACTTATTGGATAATATATGCTTCAATTAAGCATCACAATTCAAATCATTAACTTTGACTCTCTCAAAGTCTTACCATTTCATATTTAATAAGAAACTATGTTTTGATCTAGTTTATTAACTTTTGTGGGAACTCTAATACTTTAAGTGTCTACAACAAGAAAGAACAATTCACACTATTAAATTCTTTGTGAAGATCCACCTTTATAAAACAATTTTATGGAGAGTTTCTTCATGCATAACCCTTCATAAGCTTGTGTACTATTAAAATGTTTCTCTAATTTGTCTGCTACTCAGAAAAGCACCTTGGTTCCTACTGATTATGGAATTCAACATTATTTTCAACTTATTGGCCAATAGCTTTGCTATGATCTTATATAGGAGGTTTGTACAAGCAATAGGAGAATTAAGAGCTAAGCCTAAGTAGGTTTTCTGATTTTTTTTTAGCAGAAATTTTTTGCTGAAGAATTTATGCATTGATTCATTCACAACTCTTCCTATCTCTGACAAAGTTTTGTGGTAGAAATTGCCATTGAGTTGTCTAGGAGCTTTCATTCGATTCATTTGGAAGATCACATTTCAATTTCCTTGTGTTCCAATGGCCTAATTAAAATGGTGACTTCTTCCTCAAATTTTCTGGTAGGAATAAACTGCCTTCAAGATTCTAGAGTGGAACTTCTAAGCCTTTTAGTACCTAGAAGGCTTTTAAAGAATTTCACTGCTTCCCTTATGATATCATCATATTTACAAACCACTTTGCCATTCCTATCAATTATAGGGCATATCCTGTTACAATTTCTCCTAGCTAAAAGAGAATTAAAGAAAAATTATGAGCATTTGTCACTTTCCTTTATCTAATTAACTCTACCTCTTTGTTGGATTAGAGAGTTGAGATTATCTAGTACTTGAAGATAATTTTTGAGAGATTTCTTCTCCTCTTTCAACAGGTTCTAGTCTCTATGGTTGTTTACTATTGAAATTTATATAGATGAGAGTTTTCCACTTGCTTTTTTAATCTCCATTAGGGTATTCTGACTTCTTTTGGAATTCTGGACTTTTA
>JAOTAW010000008.1:26495371-26505397 GCA_025629945.1 Erythroxylum savannarum | reverse complement strand
TTAATAATTATAATTTTCTTATATGTCCAATTTAAAATGCCAAAATCAAATAAAGAATATATTCTAACAGATTAATTAAGTTAATAATCAGCAAGGAGCAAGTTAAAAGTTATATGATAGATAAGATAGTTTTCTAGTTGATCAATTGAATTAATCTATTCTCCTCTTTATTTTTTCTCACATTTTCACAGACATAATATATAATGAGGGCGAGCTTTGGAGCAACCGATAAAGTTACTCCTTTGTGACAAAAAAGTCGTAGATTTTGAGTAGCATAAATAGTCTCTTTGTAAAATGTAAAGAAAAAATTACGTACAATTGATATCCATTTATTTACCCTCTCAAAGTGAATAGGTTTGTGCACAGGAATTGTTGCTGCTTTTTTCACCGGCATGATAATCTTTGTTAGGTCTACTTATGTTTTCAAATTATATTATTTTCTCAAAGATGAAAGAATGAACGGCTTTTCGTCCTGAAAGTAATGCGTTCCTTTGGTATTTATATATATAACCTCACAAAGTAGAAATGTAGTCTGTACAATTGAGTCTTTAGGCAGGGCTCAAATTCTCTCTCAAGAGTCATTAATAAATAATATAAACGACGCCATTGTTGAATAATATAGTTGGTAAAACATGACATCAACTTATAAATAGGTTCTTTGGACATGTTTAGCGAGGTTGCCCGTTGTCTGCAAGTCCGGTCTAGAAGTTTGATTTTTATGAATTTAAATATTGAAGGTTAGATCTGTGTATCTCTCATGAATTATGAGTACAAGTGGATGATGCAATATCCAGATCTTAAAATTGCTCCTCACGATTCAAACTCTAGAAACCCTTGACAATTTGAAAATGCCTTGGTAGACACGGAGCTCGAGCTGGTTATGGTGAGTACTAGAGATTTGCAATAATTGCCAGTGCTTGGTGAATAGCCGATCTCTTGGTAGATAACGAAAATCAAAGGAAGTGCATCGATTATTTTGTCAAATAACATTTATAATTAACAGCTTTAAAAATTTAAATAAGCTCATAAAATTAATTAAATTAATAAATTTGATTTTACTTTGTTGTTTTCAGTATACCTTTAAAACTGATTTTTATAAACAATCAAGGCAATATGTGAATTATACTTCAAAGTTGTATCCAAAGTTACTATAGTGAGTTTTTAAATAATTATAAATAGACCACATTATTTAAATTTTATACATCTTTTAAAATATTTTATTCGAAAATTATAAATTTAATTAAAATTTTTAAAAGTTAAAGTTATACTAAGCTCTAAATTTAAGTGGAATTCCACTATGACTTTATCATTTTGTTAATTTTGATCATCCTTACATTTTGATGGTCAATGTCGATGAATGCAAAGTCCACTTATCTTTACCATTTCATTACTAGATGTATAATTCAACGGGACAAGAGTTTTAAGCTTAGAATACCTAAGATAAAATGGTAACTAAGATTGCATATGTTTATCAATAGCAATCACCGTCAAATCAAATCATTACTCCCAGTGAAGAACAAAGGAAAGATAGAGAGCTACGCAAAGAAAAGAGACTGAACACAGGTAAGACTTATCCTCTAAAATAAACAAGTGTTTTGAAATTCGGATTGAACATCGATTTGGAGATTTTATTGATCATTGGTTTAATTAATTCGACCAATTCAACTACCGATTGAATTAGTGTGACATTATAATTATGTAATAATTATATTTAATTATATATAATATTAAAAATATACCAAATAATATAAACATAAAAAAATTATTGAACCAGAGATCTGATCGATTGAACCAAACCAATTTAACCGATCAATTGATCGATTCTTACTGGTTCAATTAAGAACTGATTTTTAAAAATAAACGGAACCGAATAACTGATTAATCACCAATTAAACCGCCGAGCCAACTGATCCAATCCAATTTTCGAAACATGGAAAGAAAGGTTCTGCAGGTGAAAACTTGTCATGTGTATTACTAAGTCAGATTTTAATAAAATAATATTATTGTAAATGAATATATAATTCAGTGAAAGAGTGGTCCCCGTCTTTGAGGAATCCATTCTCGTAATTCGTGAATCCAAAAGTGGACCATAACTAGTTACAGTCAGAGGTGTGCAAACCGGCGGCCCACGGCATGCATATAAATAAACGAGGCAAGCTAATCACACACTTGCTCATCAACAGCTCCACCACAAAGAGGGAGAAATTAAGATAACGAAAGGTCAAGCTCTCAGAGATGGCAGCTCATAAGAATGGAAACTCTGATTCTTTCGTCAAGAAGCCTTCTATTAGGTTCACTAAGCTCTTTATCGATGGCCAATTTGTCGATTCTGTTTCAGGTTTCTAGCTTCTTCTCACTGTCCTCTTCCTTTACATTATTGCATATAGTTCATAGACACGCATACAGCACAATCTTTTTTCAGTCCTTTCTATATGTTCTAAGTGGGAGAATCTTTCTTTTACGTCCTTTTTCTATGTTTTCTTTCCATTTTTCAATTGGGATCACTCCAGTTGATTTTGATTTGATCAATCTCTTCTCTCATGTTAAGATTTTGTTGGTATCTTGATGTTCCTATTACAATTCAAGTTTCATCAAAACTTCAGCAAACTCATTCATTTTGACAAGAAGTGAAAAGTACTTTGTTATTCTCTTTGAATCGAAAGAAACAGCAAAGTCTGAAGTTAATTCTCACGACCTTCGGTTCATATCTTTTTGCTTCATGTGCAGTTTCCCACATCAGGATTCATGTCTGTATATACATTATAGAATTAATCTCTGATTAAAGAAAATGTCAAACTCATCACTGGGTACAGGGAAAGTGTTTGAGACAATAGACCCAAGAAGTGGCGATGTGATCGCCAAAATTGCGGAGGGATCTAAAGAAGATATTGATGCGGCTGTCGCGTCAGCACGCAATGCATTCGACAATGGTCCATGGCCCCGCATGTCTGGTTATGTAAGTTGTCTCTTTTCCTTTTTGTCTTCTTTTTATTTGTTTTCTATATCAGGTTAGTGACATGACGTGTCATTATATATACCCATAGTTAACGATCAACTTGGACGTTTCAATTGCAATTATATTATATAGCAAATCCTTAAAAATAAGTATTAGTTGACCTACAAGGTTTAAGTTAGTAATTTAATCGTTGTAGGTAATATTTCAGCTTCTTTTTTCTTTGTATGTTTCTTGTAAGAAATCACGTGTTCACATAGATATAGTTGGTACAAGATAAGTATATTATATTCCATATCTTAAGCTTATATACTATCATTTCAAGACTAGAAGGCTGCTTTAGATGAAAATACTTGGTGGCCATATGACCATGCTTTCATAATAATAGTTAAAATATAGCGGAATTAGGTAACTTGTTATATCATGGAGGATGGTCACATGATAGAACATATAACTTGTCAATTTCATCGGTACTTCATATCGTAAACAACCTAACTATAGTTTAATAAGTAAAGGTGATATATATTGGATATTACGGTATTTTTATTATATTTCGTTAAATCTTATCTACACATTTATATGAACCTTATATAAATGTATAAATGAGACTTAATAGAATAAGGTTGAAACAAAGTAACTTAAATAAATGATTTGATGGAAATACGTTATAAGTTTTGTGACAGATGACGACCTTTGTGAGGTACAGGAGCTCCTAAATTTTCATTTATTTATTTTGTGGTCATTCATCATTGTATAATTAAATAATTGTGATAGAAAAGGGTTAAAAAAGAAAATTAAGGATGAAATCCTAAAACACTTCAAATGCATCCGACCGAAAGCTCCTAAATTCACGTAACACAATATTCAACGGTTTTAAAGCGTCCAGATACTTTGTATCCTAATCATGTTTTCATCTGGTCCCATTCTGTCCATTTCAAATCCTCTAAAATCCATCCATGCGCCTAACTCTTACTTAGCTATTCACACCCTCACAAATCCTTTCAAAATTCCAATTGATCAGACAAATTTCAATTTTAAAATTCTCATAATCTTCAAAACCCTAATGTTAAATATACTTTCAATCTTAGTCGATTCGATTTCTTGTTGAGGGGAATCATTTGATTACCAAAGCACCATAATCGCTAGGTCTTGAAGCCTACCCATCACAAAATCAACAAAACAATATAAATTATAACCCCAATTTAAAGATAGATAGCATTTGAAAAAGGATTTAATTAAGATAGGAATTATAATTTACTAATTTATTTATTAGTTTACAATGTCATCATGATTATTAATTATTGACTGCTGGGCTTGTTTGACGTGAGCATACATATGGTAGCTATCACGACGTACTAGAATAGTAGTGATTTTAATTTACTTTGTTATTAAGTCAACAATTTCTTGTAAGCAATGACGTAACACTAGCAGACTTGCTTCACCACAAGTAGCCCGTAAACCATTCCTTTCATTTTTAGGATCCTCGTTTACGATATCAAATGAATAAAGAGATTATCATTTGAGTAGGCTTGTCTTTTTTCGATAAGTAAGTCTAGGTATTAATGATTTTATTTTTAGAGTTGACTGCGAATTGGGTTGGTAAGTTATTCTAATGTATAGTTTCTCTCAGCCTCCATTAATGATTTTGCAGCAAAAATTAATATATAAAATTAATTAATTTAACTTTATATAATAGCTTAAATTATTGTGATAAAATTATTATTTAATATAGTATTAGAACTTTTATAATTTGAAAAGATGTGTTAGTAAATATATAAAACTAATTAAATTGGTTTCACACTTAAACTGTTGCGATAAAACGATCACTTAAGAACATCGTAGCAATTATTAATGGAGTTAAGGCTATAACAATTGACACAAAACTATCCACACTTCATGTTAGATCGTGTGGATCCCATTTAACTTGATAAGAAGTAGATTTAGTTTCTTTATTACCGAAGCAAAATTTATCCATTCTGCATTCAGGATGTTGTAGAGAGATGGACTTGGTGGTGCTGAGAAATGACATTTGATAAATGGTAGTCTGAACGAAAACTTCTAACCCTAATGTAGTACTTCAGATTGAAAAAATACAAAAAATCTTTTATAATTAACTTGCTTATATGTCAGACAATGTATGAGAAGAGAATCAGACATTTGTATATCTTGATTGATGTCAGGCAAGGGCACGTATTATGATGAAATTCGCAGACTTAATTGAGGAGCACATAGAAGAACTAGCAGCTTTGGATACCATCGATGCTGGTAAACTGTTCAGTTGGGGTAAAGCAGTGGACATTCCTCACACTGCAATACTTCTGCGCTATTATGCTGGTGCAGCTGACAAAATTCATGGAGAAGTGTTGAAAATGTCGCGAGAGCTTCAAGGCTATACGCTCCGTGAACCCGTCGGTGTGGTCGGACATATCATCCCCTGGAACTTCCCTAGTAGCATGTTCTTCATGAAAGTTAGCCCTGCTTTGGCAGTTGGATGCACCATGGTCGTTAAGCCTGCTGAGCAAACACCCCTTTCTGCTCTTTATTATGCTCATCTTGCCAAACAGGTACAATCTTGGAAAACATCTAGACATTTTTGACGTGGCATTGCCTCTATATATAGTTCGTGTTCCATTTCAATTGTTGTCCCATCTTCAATGTAAAAAGTTTTCCTTTCATTTAAAGTTTTGTATGCTGAACAGGCTGGCGTGCCTGATGGAGTTTTAAATGTTGTAACTGGATATGGACCAACTGCTGGTGCTGCTCTTGCTTCCCATATGGACGTCGATAAGGTGAGTCATGAAGGTTTTAATTTCTGATCGTTTGGACTTAACTGCATTCCGTTGTAGTCTCAACCGAAAACCCTAATCATAGAACTGCTTGCAGTCCGTTATTTAAGTACTTGGTTTCTTTGAAAGATGAAGATGCTTAACAGATCAGTTTACTTGTATGTTATTTGAATTGGATTTCCAGCTCAAAGCATTTCACCTTTCACCTTTCAGGTAAGCTTTACTGGTTCCACAGAAATTGGACGTAAAGTAATGGAAGCAGCAGCAGCAAGCAACTTAAAGCAGGTGTCACTTGAATTGGGAGGCAAATCACCTCTCCTGATTTTCGATGATGCTGATGTAAATACAGCTGCGGATCTCGCTCTTCTTGGTATTCTTCACAACAAGGCAAACTTCTTCCATCTTCTGCAAAAGCTTTCCTCCTACTGCATTTAACTCTTTTCCTAGGAAACAAAGTTGATGTAAATGCTCACCATCAACTTTCTTTCCTTCATATTCTCAGGGAGAAATTTGTGTAGCAAGCTCGCGAGTTTATGTCCAAGAAGGAATTTATGATGAATTTGTAACGAAGCTAAAGGAGAAGGTAAAAGAATGGGTAGTTGGCGATCCTTTTGATCCTACTTCACGCGTAGGTCCTCAGGTATTTTCCTTAAGACAATCATGGACTCGTATGATTGTTTATATTCCGGGATGTTAAACTACCACAATGAATAAGAACCAAATTCATTCTTCTGCCAACCAACTGTAAATTTCACGCCATTCGCAGGTTGATAAGAATCAGTTTGATAAGATTCTATCTTACGTCGAGCACGGAAAAAGAGAAGGTGCCACCTTGTTAACTGGTGGTAAGCCTATAGGCGAGATCGGATATTACATTCAGCCCACAGTTTTCACCGATGTTAAGGTAGGTGCTTACCCTGGACTTTTAATTATAAAAGCTTTATTCTGATCATAAATGACTTTATCCCAATTTTGTGCTCAGGAGGATATGCTGATAGCGAAGGATGAAATTTTTGGACCTGTTATGTCACTAATGAAGTTCAAGTAAGTAATACATCAAATGTAATATAAAACTTGAACTAGCTAGGACAGTTTTTGTTTATGTAGCTTAGACTCGAAACGTTTAATTGCAGAACTGTAGATGAAGCAATTAAGAGGGCAAATGACACAAGGTACGGGCTAGCTGCTGGCATTGTTACCAAGAATTTGGATGTGGCGAACACCGTATCGAGATCAATTCGTGCAGGCATCATTTGGATCAATTGTTATTTCGGTTTCGATAGTGACTGTCCCTACGGAGGATATAAGATGAGTGGGTTCGGAAGAGAGCTAGGAATGGACGCTCTTCACAAGTACCTCCATGTCAAGTCTGTTGTGACTCCGATTTACAATTCTCCTTGGTTATGAGATTATCGTCAAGAGGTCGAGAGGAGGCACTTCTTGAACTTGACAATAACAAAGTTGTACCGTGTTGTGGGTCTTTGATGATTTTACAAAAAATAATTTTTCTTACGGGGGTTAATATAAACTCATGTTTGTGGAGAACTATTGGGAGCAATTCTGATTTCATATGCTACAACTGAATTCATAGATCTGCCTTAAAAAGCCCAAGCCCTATAGACCTTCAAGAAGTCCAATGAAAGAATGCTAAAAGACCATCTAAACCATACAAAAAGTTAAATTCCAGTAAGTCTATTTAAATATAATTTAGACAAGTCTACCAAAACCCAAACAATAAAGGTAAATCAAAATAAAAATCACGTAAGTCAGTCAAAGTTTACGAATTCTAAAACTTAGTCCATATTAAATCTCATAAAGGATAAAAGCCTAACCAATCCAAAAAATCGAATATCAAGCTCACAAAGTTCCTAAATTTAAGAGGGAATTGAAGGTTGTGACCTTCTCAAACTCAATTAATAATGTTCAAAATTTCAAAACTCATTTTGATCCATTTTTAAAAAAAATTAAAGTTCAAGTTTCAATATTTTTTAAGTAATTCTTGAGATGGATAATCCCAAATCTTCTTTTTTAGTCTAAAAATTGAAAGAAAATTGAGATATTATTGCTTACAATTTTCACTTTTTAAAAATCATAAACAAAAATTTTAAAAAAATTCTTTTCGAAAATCAATATATATAATTAATTCTCTTACTTCTTGTCTTAAGTAAAAATATTTTTAATATGTGCTCAATGTCATTTTCTTAAATTTTCCTTAAATTAATAGTTTCTTAAATCATGTTTCATATGTTGGTACTTCAATTAAATTCACTTATCATAAATGAAAAGTTACTTAGACTTCCTAAGCTTTTATTATTGGAAATTCAATCATTTATTTCTTTTTTTTAATAGATGAGAAATCCTTCGTAGAAAGGTCTTTTTCTTGGGTAAAGGGTAATTTTATGTGTGTGTGTGTGTGTGTGTGGTTGCTCTCTTGGCTATCTCTTACTTCTCTACTTTGATAGCTGCTTCAACCAGCTGATAGTAACTTACCTGTTGTCGACAAGTTATTACCACTAAGTGGTCTTGGATGGAATCATTCAATCCATCCTCAAATTGTCGATGTCGGAATCTTTGTCAGAACAGGCTCTGGCGCATATCTGACGAGCCAACTAAACTCCTTTTTATGCTCAGCCACAGATAGGTTTCTTTGTCTTTAATTCAGAAATTGCTTCCATTGAGTTGCTTTATAAGCTTTTGTGACATACTTCTTCTTGAACTCTTGAGAAAAGAACTCCCAAGTTAGAGGGTTAGGCATCTGAGGATGCAGTAGGAATAGTTTCCACCAATCATAGGTTGCCCTTTGCAAGAGAGAGACAACACAGATAATCATTTCTTTAGGTGGACACTTAATCTCCTCTAGAACTCTCTATGTCCGCTTTAACCAGTATTCTGCTTTATCGGATTCTTTTAGAGTTACGCCCACAAATTCTTATGACTTATGCTTTCTCAAGGCTTCTATGTGACGCGGTCATTCTATTCATCAATCTTATCATATCATAGGAGAGCTTTAGAAACATCTCCCCAGGGTCTGATGATACCGATATTTGACCCCCTGGTAAGGATGGCAGTCTTCGCTCGGCCAGTGTTTAGTCCGGGTTGCCTGGGCCACAGGCTAAGACTACTTGGTCGGACCGGGCCACGGGTCAAGCTCGAGCTAGGGCTATCCTGGCCTGTGGCCCAAAGGGAAGGTAAAAAATGACGTCATTTTTTCAAATTTGATTTAAAAGAAGTATAAACGGGTAGGGCTGGCTAGGCCTATTGTGTCTAGTTTCTATTGCTTTTAATTGCCTTCATATCTTAATTTTGCTTTTCCTTGTGTTTCGATCCAAATGTGAGGTAAAGTGAGTGGAAATGGTGTGAATATTGTATGGATGTTAATTGGATTATTTTGTAAATTTTGCATGAAGGTTGAAGGGAAAGGGAAAGTTGACGTAATTCGCATGAAAGGAAAAAAAACTAACTTGTCACCATTATGACATGTTAAGTCACGGTCACCACTGTGACATGTTAAGTCACGCACCATGACAAGTTAGTCATGGTGGTGACTAAACTTGTCACCACCGTGACCACCTCATGCACACCCGTGACCACCTCATGCACTCTCGTGACCTATTTTTCTTTAATTTATCAACTTGTTACGTGTCATGTGCAGGAGGGACAACATGAAAACCTAAACCTAGACGAGGCTATAAATAGAAAAGATAAGGGGTGGCGGCCACTCTTCATTCTTCACTCAACACACTAAACAGGTACATTCTAGAAGAGTGGGATAGAGAGAAAGAAGGGAAGATGAAAATAGAAACAGAGTGAGTCGGTGAAGAAGAGAGAAACACAACAGAGAGGTGGAAGCTAGGGACAGGGGTTGAAAGTGAGAGCTAGAGCTGAATCCATTGAACTTGAGTAATCATTATGTTGGGTGAGAAAAAGTTGAAGTAGAAGGCAAGAACTAATGCGGGAAGCTTAAGAGGGGCAAAACACCAACCACAGTCCCTCATTCGATCCTTGTTTGCTCATTTTATTTTTCATTTGTTGCTTATTTTCATGTTTATTTATTGAACTTATTACTTGTTAGCTTAACCGATTGTTTTTTGTTTTCTTTTCATAGTTCATTTAGTATTCATTGTATAGATGTACCAAATTAAAGGTTATCGATATATAAATTGGTCCCTTTTCTACTTATTAGGGTCATAGAAAGTTTATTCTATCAAGTATCTATAACAGAAAGAGAGTTAAAAGAGAGAAACCAATATTAAAGAAAGCAGTGAGTTTCTTGATCTTTCTATGATA
>JAOTAW010000008.1:26432658-26446842 GCA_025629945.1 Erythroxylum savannarum | reverse complement strand
GTTTATACGATTTAAAACTAAATTTGACTTGTATTTTGCTTGTAGGCCTTATTTTAGCTCCCGGATAAAAAAAAGAAATGAATTTGGATAAGTTAGAAGAGTTTTATATAAATTTGGATGAACAAGAGTTGAATATGGATCCATGTTCAAGATACGGGCCAATCATGAACCCATGTTCTATCTCATATAGATCAATTGACCATTATGCCACTTGATAATATGTCACATAGAGAACACGGGCCAAACATGGAGCCCTATTCCACAAAACGACATCAACATAATCCCGTGTTTATGTATTTAAGAGCCATGTTCTCAAGTTGAACCCTTAGATATGCAATTCATCAAGTTACGAAACAATATGGGTAAACACGATACCATAGCTTGGACTTGTGTTGGCATTGGTAAGAGTGGTGAAATAATACGGGAGCGACACGAGTCTGTGTTGGTGATTCATGTTAGTGGTAATTTCTACATAAGTTAGGATTTTATATGGTTGTGAAGAGCACAATCCTAACAAACCTGTGTTGGACTCTTTGAAAAATTTGGGATTTTACGAGGACAAAGGACCCCAGGGGTGTGATTCAAGCTTGATTTAAAGTCTAGTTAAGCTTGAATTGTACAACCTAAGTACAAGTTCGAGTCCTATCTAGTAATCTAAAATGTCATCATTTTAAGTAAGTTTTTCAAAACGATGTTATTTTTGGTGACTTTAAGACTAAAATGACGTTACTTTGTAGTCAAGAGTAACCTGTTCGAATTGTTAAGCTAGGCCTTGAGCTAGCCCCAAGCCTAGTCCAGGTCTGAAACCCAATTTTATTATACTTGATCCATTAACTTCATATTAGACCAAATCTAGCTCTTGGATGGCTGCTATTCGTAACAACAATCAAATATATTAATAATAGTTAAACCAATCAAAATGTCTAATCTTAATTAGACATCTAAAGAAGAAGGTTATATTGGAATTAAAGCCCTTTTTTTATGTTTAGCTTGTTTTGTAATTGCAAATATGGCTCTTTATTTCTTTTATCTCTTAATTAAAAAACATGTATTTTCTTAAAATGCATGCATAAGAGAAATCTATATAAATTTTGATTTTAAGAAGCTTAATTTTAAGTAAGGATGGCAATGGGCCAATCCTCCACCAATTTTTTAAAATTAAAAGTGTAAAATAATGTTCTTTTAAATTAAGTCCGGATCTAGGATGCCCAAATTCAGGTTTGTTCGAGACCCAATTCTTCTAAACAAAATGATGTCGTTTTATTTAGAAGAATTAAATCTCAGGTCAGTCTGATCTTGAGTCTGACCCGTTAAAAACATCTGAATCTTAAGCCCATGGATTGACCCATTACTATCCCTAATTTTAAGCGATGACTTTCAAAATAAGTGGAGCTTAATTTTTTTGTACGAATATACCCGATGCTTGGTTCTAAGAACTAAAATGAATACAAAAAGAGATTAATTCTCTTTCTTCTTTCCTATTTTTATCTATTTATATAACTCAAACAGGCATCATCGGAGACAGAGAAACCGTTAAAAATTTAATAAAAGTGATTTTTCAAAAGTTCAATTCCTATTTAATAAAAGTACAACAATAACCTTAGTGCATAAAATCCCATACTTAAAAAGTCTGAGAAAGGAACATCAATTATATGCAACATTCTACAAAAAAATCTCCGTAACTCAAACCTGTGTCGTTTTGTTCATAAAGAAATAAGCTTACTAATTGCCCCAAGACCAAGACTTACCCTCAATAAAAGTGATTTTTTAAAAGTTAAATTCATATTTATTATCTCAATGTCTGAATTACGAATTTACAAGAATATTCTTGTATTTTCACACCCAATTATCATTCAGGATTCACATAGTGTGGTGGTCGTCTTTATCAATACTGCAAAAATAAGCTCGGACGGTTTTACTCCAATCCAAGTAGTTTCTACCATTTAACTCGTGTTTTGTAATCTTAAATGTTATAGGAAATACATTCGAAACAACCACTCCTTATCTTTGTATTCTCAGGCAGTCAACAATTGTGTTCGAAATACGAGGTATAAAATCAGCTGCAATGCTTAACTATTCACAGAGACCAATAATGCGAAGGGCCAGAACAATTTATTCTAATTTCAGTAGCACCAGTTACTATCACCGAGAAAAAACAAAAATAGCCTGACTTGGAAGTAGTCAGTAGTAAACCATTGGACTTAGACCGATATTTCAGTTGCATTGTTTCTATCAAATTGATTTATCTTCCTCTCCTCATCTCCCTCACTTCTTCATCAGTTCTTTATGTACTTACCATTCACAACAACAATAAAAATAACAAGAAGAAGCATAATAATCAGCTTCTAGGATGACATAATATAGTTAGTCGCCTGGCTTGGATCAAGCTTCTTCGGACAACATTCTTGGAATAACAGGGAGCTTCTCTGACCACACTAAACAGAACATTATTACTTACTAAACAATAAGCCATCCTAAGTTTATTGTTTCCATTTGCCATGCCACAAGGCTCCTAGGATATTCTAGGGATACAAGGGCTACCATATTACTTACTAGGCACTTAAAGCATGCATTAGTTACTAGTATGTAAAAAAAAAAAAGAGAACAGTGTTGAGGGAGAAATCAGTCATCAACCACCAAATTTCTTGGTGTTTTGGGCATTTGTTCCAACCGCATGAGGTTAGACATCGTTCTTTGTCTAAAGCAAGAAGTGAGCATTGAGTTCCCGTTTTAACTTTTTCCAGTTCACATAGTAGGATGCATGAAATAACCAAAAACCAACAGATTCAGAGGTTAACAGTAGCTGTTTAATGCGGAAACTAACGAGAAATATAGCAGATGAAAAAACAATTGTTATGGTCAAATTAAAAGTTGTCATTTGTTTACGAGTGGAAAGAGATCAGGAAAGGGGGAGGTGAAGCGGTTTGGGGACTAGGGCTGCCAAGGATGAAGCCATCAAAACTCCAATCACATATAGTGACATACCATTGCATTTAAGCATACTGCATTCCCATATCAGGATAAGATGTCATCATGATCATCAAAACTTCAAATGCAAACCAGAAGGATCTGTCTGAAAAGAGTAAAAAAGGATTCAAGCTATATGAGACGTGTGCAGATCATAAGAGTGAATAAATAACTTCAAGCTAAGGTAATACAATTAATCTCTTAACCAAACAAAGGGACCAACTGATTAATAAAACCGATAAAAGTACAAAACATGCAAGATGGTAAAAAATGCTCCTAAATGAATTCAATGATTTGAAGTCTGATTTGTCAAAGAGTAGACTACAGATAAACCCTTCAATTTTATCATGTAAGACATTCGTCAAGTCTAAATAGCAAGAACATGAAAACATCCAGCTGTTAACAACCTTTATCTTTCTACCTGCTATTGATTTTTGAAGTATAAAAGAAGCAAAGCAGCTAAGTATAGCAATAAGCAAATTTCATACCACATAGCAAATGAAACGTTGTACAAATCCTTGTTTTTGTATATGATAATGATTGCTGTAACACTACCTCTGGCGAGCCTTACAAACACCAAGTATTCTAATGCATCAGGGAGAAAAAGAAAAGGCCTAGCTTCTTGCAATGATATGTGGACTGTGGAGACTGGAATGTAACTAGTTCAACAATATCTAATTATATGAATAGTTTCTAATACAAACCAGAGGGAACAATATCATTAATCTCCAATTTGCTCATTTCAGAACACTTTATCATGCTAACTCATCCAAGTACATGACAAGCAGTTCTAGAAGGGGTTCTGTCTCACATTTTGTTTCAAATAACGTACTAATTCTGGACGCACAACCATTAACTAGAACTAAGTAATGTTTTCTTCAGAGTGACAACACTCTTTATAGTGTATATGGACACCTACTTGTGGGAAGTGTCAATACCGATGTCTTTCTGTTTGCACAAGCTTCTTGAAAATTATAACAGAAGATATTAGTAGTATCATCAACAATGAATCCGTATGTTGATAGTTGGGTTCAACAGAAAGAAAAATTTACAAATAACAGAGAAAGAGAAGCATATGTTAAATGTTAATACAAACAAGTCAAACTAAGAGATCAAGAGGACAAATATATCCCGAAATGGGATGGTGCCTACCAAAAGCTCAATGTCAAGAGCTTAACTAAGCTTTCAAGTGATGCAATTAACTTTAACGTTGTAATGATTCACAGCATCTTGTAATTAAATTCAGATCAAAACTCAAAGTTATAACTCCTGATTTCATTTTAAGAATGCCTGCCAAAGAGTAAGCACAGAAGGGGAAGCAAGATAGCGACTGAAAAATCAAAATGACAATGCCTTACATTTGAAGAGGCAGTAAAATGCACATAGGTCTTTGTATAACTTGTCAAAACTTCAGGAGTTACCAAATTTGTTAATTTCATTTATAGTTTTAAAGAAAACACAAATGACTGTGAAATCTGCTTGGCATATATCTCGATTGCATTAATTCATCAAAATAACAGCAAGCAAACAACGAATACTTGAGCCAGACAAGGAATGAAGATATTATAAAAGAAAAAAGTAAACAAACCATCCAAAACCCAACAGAGAACTGTGGTTATAGAATGCAACAAGAAAAAGTCTACCTTTGTCATTCGCTGATATTCTCTCCTGAATCATCTTCCCCATCAATATTCTCCTCCTCATCATTATCATTTTCATCATCCCCTTCCCTTATTTTTGCAATCTCTGCCTGAGCCCGCTCCAAAATCTGCTTTTTCTGCAACTCCAAATCCCTCTGAAATTCTACTCTCATCCTCTCCAATTCCATCATCTGGTCTCTCTTACTGTTCTCTATCTTCTCATATATTTCTCCAAACTTCTGTACAGAATCAGCCAACACTCTCAACCCCTTTACGCCTTCGTTTGCGCCAAATCTCTGCCCAACATCCTTGTCCCCAGTTTCCTCCTCTGATTCGCATGGACTGTCTCTCATCTCATCATTGCCATTTGCATGCTCCAAATACACCCTGGTGTCCATGAACACGAATTCCCCAGAATCTAATCCACAAGCTAAAGTAACCCCTCCACCTACTCCAAGCTCTTGCTTCATTAACATATCCATCTTCTTGAAAAAGGCCCACTTGCTACAGTGAAACCCTTTTCCCTTCTCCTTTCTATATTTTCTCCTCAAACCATCCATCATTTGCCTACACTGATCTTCTGTTCTAAGAGTCTTCGATACTTGCGACACTTTCTCTGCAACCTCAGCCCAGTCCTCGGATCTCAAGCTGTTCCTACCCAATTGCAAGAACCTCTCTCCCCACACCTCAAGCAACACAAATTTGTCGTGCTCGCCCCAATCGGGCGCGAAATTCCCATCGCCTTGAGAAGAGAATCTACCGCTTCTGGGGGCAAATTCATAATTTGAGCCCGAGCTTTTCAGCTTTTGGCGTTTTGGGTACCTCTCAAAATCTTGCTTCTGTTCAGAAACACGAGGATAGACCCCATGGTTGTTGGTGTCGTCAAGGATGTCATCTGGGTCATCCGAGTCGTCTTCGTAATCACGGTGGTTGTAGTGGGTGGCGAGTGGATGAGGATATGAGGGGAAGTTTCTGGAGCGATTCAGAGGGTGAGGTTTTGGTGGGTACCTGGCATCATCCTCTACCTCTATCTCGTCCATAAATCTTAAACACAAATTAGCTGGTTAAAGTTGGATGTCAATTCTGATTTCTGGTTTGGACAACTTTTTAAGGATAGGTGGAAGACAAAACAATAGTCTTTGGTATACCAAGTTTCGAGGTATTACTTATGAGTATATGAATATGAAAAAGGATGTAAGAATATAGCCACAGTAGTGGTCCAACAACCGCCACTAGTAAATTAAAGAGAGATTGAGATGAGAGAGCCGAAAATTGTTCCCCGCCTCTAATCCTAATCCTTTTCAAGGACCATTGCCACACCATCCGTATCTTTCCATCTCCTAACGTATAAAATGTGCTAAGCCAGCATAAACTTGCAAGGTGAATTGACATATATATTGTAGCTTCATTACAAGGAGACTTTCTTCTCTAAACAGGTCAGGTTGCGGCAGAATTTAAGAATTACAATCTGAAACTCTTGAAATTACGTTACCATATGGAGCAATAGTATGAAAATGAGAAAAGGCAGCTTTATATTCCTACAATGCACTTCTGGTGAGATCACTTTCCCTGTTCATAGCTAAGCTAATAGAATGAAGCATTTTTATTTCAATATATAATTACAGCCAAGTTGACATCTTCAAAATGTCAATCAATCCAAGCCAAAAATAAGGAATCAAATTAAACAAAAACAATTAATTGTGGCTACATATCTTGGTTTTATTTTGAGATTACATTTTTGCGTTCCCAGAAGTCTGAATCCAATGCCAGCACATGTTCATCACCGATGCGATAGCATTCCGCATAAACAAAGACTCCATATGCTTACAACTTCTACGTTTTGTGGGGAGCAAAATTATGGAAGGAGAGGAAGACAAGAACATGTTGTCTCCGGGTCTAGATAAAAAGAGAAGAAAGGAACTAGGCATCTCTTGCATGTTGAACACCGAAGTCAGCGCCATAGTCGCCGTACTCCGTCGTCCCTCGGATTCCGCTGCCCCTTTTCTTTCTCAAGAAGAGAGCTACGACACCCCTACAATTCAAGGCTTGAAATCTCTACGTGCTCTCATTTTCAATCCTCAGCAAGAATGGCGTAGCATAGACCCTTCCATATATATCTGCCCGTTCCTTGATTTGATACAAAGCGATGATGTTCCTGCTAAAGCCACGGTTGTTGCCCTCTCATCCATCCTTAAAATACTCAATCACAAAATCTTTGATGTGAAAACACCTGGAGCTAGAGATGCTATCAATTCAGTCGTAACTGGGATTACCGGTTGTCGCCTGGAGAAAACGGATTCAGTATCTGAAGACGCTGTGATGATGAGCATTCTGCAGGTTTTGACAGGTATCATGAAACACGAGGCTTCAGTTTTGCTTGCAGATCATGCTGTTTGTACTATTGTCAATACGTGTTTCCAAGTTGTTCAACAATCTGCAAGTAGGGGGGATTTACTTCAACGAAATGCTAGATACACAATGCATGAATTGATACAGATTATATATTCAAGGTTGCCAGATGTCGAGGTAAAACCTGGCGAGGAATCGGAGTCTGATACTGAAGATGTGGATACGAGTAGTGATTTTGATTCCGGGTATGGTGTTCGTAGTGCAGTTGATATTTTTCACTTCCTTTGTTCGTTGCTTAACGTGATGGAAGTTGTGGAGACAGAAGGGTATACTTATCATACGGTTGATGAGACTGTTCAGCTTTTTGCCTTGGTTTTGATAAATTCTGCAATAGAGTTGAGTGGAGATTCCATCGGAGAGCATCCAAAGCTTTTAAGAATGATCCAAGATGATTTGTTTCACCATTTGATTCACTACGGGACATGCTCAAGTCCACTTGTGCTATCCATGATTTGCAGTACTGTTCTGAATACCTATCACTTTCTTCGTAGGTTGGAATTTTGATATTCGATAACTCTATAGTGCATGATATTCTAGTTTTATTTTTCATTATCTTAGAAATCCTAAACAAAGCAGGATGTCTCTGTGGTTGCAGGTTTATTCGTCTCCAACTAGAAGCATTTTTTGGGTTTGTGTTGTTGAGAATTGCAACTTCTGCGCCCTCAATTCAACTCCAAGAAGTTGCAGTCGAAGGGATTATAAGTTTTTGCAGACAACCGACATTCCCAGTAGAAGCGTATGTGAACTATGATTCTGATCCCACTTTCCGAAATATATTTGAGGAAATAGGAAAATTGCTTTGCAAGCTCTCATTTCCTGGAGCAAGTTCCTTGACTGCTATACAACTCCAAGCCTTTGAAGGGTTGTTGATCCTGATACATAACATTGCGGATAACATTGACAAGGAAGGTGACTCTAGTCCTTCTGGACCATACCCTGTTGAAATTACTGAATACAGACCTTTCTGGGAAGACAATCCGAAAGATGACTTTGAAACTTGGGTAGAATACCTGAGAGTGAGGAAAGCGCAAAAAAGGAAGCTAGTACTTGCTGGGAACCATTTTAATGCAGACGAAAAGAAAGGTTTGGAGTATATGAAATATTGTCAATTGGTCTCTGACCCTCCAGACCCAAAAGCCTTGTCCATCTTCTTCCGCTACACACCTGGGCTTGACAAGAATACGATTGGTGATTTTCTTGGTGACCCTGACGAGTTTCACATTCGAGTTCTTAAGGAATTCACAGAAACGTTTGAATTTACAGGCATGATTCTTGACACTGCCCTCCGTACGTATCTTTCAACCTTCAGGTTGCCAGGGGAGTCCCAAAAAATCCAGAGGATCCTTGAAGCTTTCTCCGAGCAATTTCATGAACAACAATCTTCAGACATCTTTGCAAGCAAAGATGCAGTTTTCATCCTTTGTTACTCTCTTATTATGCTTAATACGGACCTGCACAATCCTCAAGTTAAGAAAAAGATGACAGAGGAGGAATTTATCAGGAACAATAGGGCAATCAATGCAGGGCAAGATCTTCCTAGAGAGTATCTCTCTGAGCTTTTCCACTCGATTGCAACCAATCCAATCACACTTTTTGGTCAATCAGGTCCAGTTGAGATGAACCCAGGAAGATGGGTGGAACTGATTAATCGATCCAAAATTGTTCAGCCCTTGATCCTCTGTAAGTTTGACCGTCGAATAGGGCGAGATATGTTTGCTCGCATTGCTGGTCCATCAGTAGCAGCTCTTTTCGCCTTCTTTGAGCATGCGGATGAAGATGAAGTGTTCCATGAGTGCATAGAAGGGCTAATATCAGCAGCTAGGATAGCTCAATATGGTCTACATGATACTCTTGATGAACTCATTGCGTTATTCTCAAAATTCACCACTTTGTTAAATCCATATGCATCCTCAGAAGAAACATTGTTCACCTTCAGCCATGATTTGAAGCCAAGAATGGCTACTCTAGCAGTTTTCACCATAGCAAACAGTTTCACAGATTCCATTAGAGGTAGTTGGCGGTATGTTGTGGACTGTTTGCTGAAACTCAAAAGGCTTAAGCTCCTTCCCCAATCTGTGCTTGAATTTGATAGCAATTGTAATTCTCCATTTGATAACTCTGAAAACATGAGAAACGAATCAGGTGTGATTTTCCCAACCCATGACTCGAGATTTGGCAGTCGTCAGAGTTCTAACATAATAAGTCGTTTCTCACATTTTCTATCAATAGATACAATGGAAGATTCAGTGGCACTTGGGTTGAATGAGTTTGAACAGAATCTGAAAATTATCAAACAATGTAGGATTGGTAGCATGTTCAGAAGTAGTAGCAACATGCCAGATGATGGTTTACTAAACATTGGACGTTCTTTGATATTTGCAGCTGGTGGGAAAGGCCAAAAATTCAGCACACCACTTGATGAAGAGGAAACAGTTGTGTTCTGCTGGGATCTGATAGTTTCCATCACCTTGGTAAACAGTCACAGGTTTCAGAACTTTTGGCCTTCATTCCATGATTATTTGCTAGGGGTTATTCAGTTTCCTTTGTTTTCCCCGATTCCATTCGCTGAGAAAGCCATTGTCGGGCTCTTCAAGGTATGTATTGAACTCCTTTCTACATTCAGAGCAGACAGAGCAGCAGAGGAGCTGATTTTCAAGTCCATTAACTTAATGTGGAAACTTGATAAGGAAATTCTTGACACTTGTGCCGAGAGCATAACTAGTTCAGTGAGCAAGATCCTCACCGAATTCCCTGCAAATTTGCAAACTCACCTTGGATGGAAATCAATCCTCCATTTATTATCCATTAGTGGCAGACATCCAGAAACATACAGTCAGGGGGTTGAGGCTCTGATCACGTTGATGTCAGAAAAAACCCATATTTCAAGAACAAATTATGCATATTGTGTGGATTGTGCATTTGGATTTGTTGCACTTAAGAATAGTCCACTTGAGAGGAATTTAGTTATATTGGACCTTCTGTCAGATTCTGTACACTTGTTGATCCAATGGTACAAAGAGTTCTCAGACCCTGGAAGCAATTTTAGTTCAGCAAGCATTGCCAGCAATTCCTCCTCAGAGGATAACTCCAAACTTTTTGGTTCATCCAATTTTGCCTTCAATCTATTTGTGAAACTATGTGAAGCATTCAGGAAAACCAGCTTAGCTCGACGAGAAGAGATAAGAAACCATGCGATACAGTCACTTTGCAAAAGCTTTAACCTGGTTGATGAACTTGACCTACCCCCTGCCAACTGCATCAGCTGTTTTAATCTTGTGGTGTTCGCCATGGTTGATGATCTCCATGAAAAGATGTTAGAGTACTCGAGACGTGAGAATGCTGAGAAGGAGATGAGAAGCATGGAAGGGACTCTGACAATTTCCATGGAGCTCATGACAGACGTGTACTTGCAGTTTCTGAAGCAGATAACAGCTAGTCCAGGGTTTAGGACATTTTGGCTTGGAGTGTTGAGAAGAATGGACACGTGCATGAAAGCTGATCTGGGTGAATACGGTGAAACCAAATTGCAGCAAGTGGTTCCAGGTTTATTGAAAAAGATGATCATGAAAATGAAGGAAGAGGAGATTTTGGTGCCAAATGAAGGTGACGATCTTTGGGACATCACATACATCCAAATACAATGGATAGCTCCTTCACTCAAGGACGAGTTGTTTCCTGAAGTAGAATTCTAGAGGTTCACTGTTACGAATATGAGTCCTTTAGTTCCTAGGTTGTAGGAGCCAAATGCAAAATTTCAGTCTGGGATAGGTTCTTGTTTGTTTGGGAACTTATGTCATGTGAACAAGCTCTTGACATTGTTCTCTAAGAACGAAATTGCAAAGCAAGAAAAAGATAAAAAGATAAACTTCTACCATTGCAAATTGCCTTAAAGCACGATCTTAGTTGATGCAATGTACTTACATGCTTATTACAAATACTTTTCTTGGTTTTCTCGTTCAAATTTACCTCAAAAATACTTTATGTTGGATATTTTTGACATTTCCCATAAAGTTGGATAACATTTAATTGCTTTTTTTTAGTTTTTAATAATTTATCGGTTAAGTTACGTAATTTGATTTAGATAAAGATAATAAAGTGGCCCAATAAATGATCTAAGTCAATGGGCGGAAGCCCAGGTGGAAAATAGGTTCCGATCAGTATAGATCGGACCCATATCAAGCTTGTTATGGGGAAGCCCAATATAGAAGCTATATATAAAGGTTAAGGTCTCCTGCAGTTGCTCATATCATTCATAAGCATATGAAATCTCTGATTCGTTAAGAGAGCTTACGTATTGAGAAAACTATATAAAAGCGTTAACTACGATTTGGTGAGGAGTTCGCGTGAAGGTCTCGGTTGATTGGAGCTCGTTTCAGCATCGAAAACAACCTCGAAAGTGTGATGGAATTGAAAACAGGTATTCCTACATTTACTTCATTTATTTCTATTTCACGTAAGATCCGGGACACTTAATAAAGTTCATGTTACATGTTATACATAGTATCAGAGCGGTTACATGATCGGGTGGTTAAAAATGAAGTTTTCTTTTGGTTTTTATTCATTAGGGCTTTCGATTGTTTTTTATCCCTTTTTTGACTTTTTTACGCATATGAATGTGTGAAAGTCGTGTACGTGAGGTTAGTTATGAAAATGGGTCGAAATAGTGATATGTGTATATATTGTATAATATAGAGGAGCACATTGAGCGCACCATCCAGACATTGTCGAGACTTCAAGGAAATAGCTATCTGGAGTGTACTGTAAGTAACCTAGACGTTCTCACTTAATATTTTTCTATTATATGTTATGTTCTGAATTTGGATTGTTTGTACTGATTCTGGACATGAAGGTCTGCAGATTCTAATTTATGAATGTGATATTGAAGTGCTCCTTGAATGTGAATTTGGACTGACTATGTGTTTACTCAATATGATTGTTGAATGCCGGACCAAAGTCCGATGATAATTGTGATTTAAATTATGATTGATTGATTGAATATGAATGTGATGCATTTCATACACGAATGTATGATCAGATAATGATAGTTATGACATGAATAGCCACCGAATATGAGCTTAAAGCTCTAAAATGTGGTATAGAGCCAAAGACTCGATATGTACAATGAGCCCTATATCCGCAATGGGTAAGGGACAATATCAATGAGCTCGGTATCCACAATAGATACGGGACAATTTAGGCACTCAGTCACAACAATGTAATAATTGAAAGTGGGTCACATGAACATTGCATATACACCTATTAAGTGTAATTGATTGATTAAATTATAATATGGACATGTATTTGTATGAAAATGGTTATGCAAAGTAAATGATATGTGGTGCAATTTGCTAACTGAAAAGATTTGAAATTATCTACTTATATGATTTGTTATGTGGTATGAATTGGGTGAACCATCGAGGATGATTACATCAATGAGTTTGTAAAACTCATCAAAAATTACAACGTAGCTTTTCAAGTTCAGAGGAGTTATCCAATTCAACCAATTAGAGTTAAGCCACTGCAAATGAGTATGAGTTAGGGGTCGGGATCAGTTAGCACTTGTATATGTCTTCAGTTAATTTGTATTAAGCATTGCATTACGCAACTATTGTATTATGTACACATGAATTATGTAATGTAAAGACTTTTTTAATTGAATATGTTTGTATTAAAATGGGCCCAAATGAAATATGAGTTGCTTAATATATGTCTGACGCATGAAAAGTTTGTAATGTGTTATTTCGACAGTCTTAACGTACCATCCCGTAGAGTATATTCTCAAATATCATCGTTACATTTAGGAATATGCCCTATGAGACTGGTGTGTTACACGATCACTTTAAAGGCTACAAATTTTACTGTTGAGAAGGAAGGGCCAGAATAGTGGAATTACAGATGAGGGTGGACCCTCTCATCCTTCAAGAGATAGCAGGATGGATACTACGATCATTTCGAATCTGCCATTCATACAGTCAAGTCCAGTGGATCAAGGTTTGACTATCATGCTTGTGCAGGCACAGGAACCTATACCTATTTTGGTAGAGGTTCATATAAGAACCTATGCAGTTGTGTAATTCCACCAGAGAGAGACGACTTGTTATCTCATCAGATTACATAGTCTATTTGGGTGAGCAAAACTATGATATAAGATAGGTTGTGGATTTGGTTACTTTTACATAAGCCGTTTCTAGGCCTTATGCGGACTTGTGGTAGGAAGCGATAAATGATGAGATGCAATCTATGAGGAACAAAAAGGTGTGGGACCTAGTTGATCTGCCTTAACATTGTAGACTCGCTAGTTGCAAATGACTATTTAAGAGCAAGAAGGACACTCAGGGTAAAGTTGAGTGGTTTAAGGGTCATTTGGTTGCTAAAGGGTTCACTCAAAGAGAAGGGGTTAACTTTAATGTTACCTTCTCTCCCGTATCCTCGAAGGATACATTTAGAGTGACTATGGCAATAGTAGCTCATTATGACATGTAGCTACATCAGATGGACGTTAAAACCGCTTTCCTGAATGGTGACCCTTATAAAAAGGTTTATATGGAGCAACTTGAAGGATTTCAGGATCAAGGTGTAACTGACTGATAAGTGTGAAATGCATCGTGTTTTAGGGTATAGTTTGATACATGTTTATCTATTTATTCGATTGTTTAGTATATGTTTTTTGTAGAATTGGATTAGTTTGCGAATTATTTGTGTTTAAGTGTTTTTATCGGTTAGTATAAGCATTTGAGCTTAATTATTATGTCTTTTAGGTACCTCAATATGTTTGTTAGTGTTTCAGGGTCAATAGTAAAGAGCGGAGAAGTTTTAGAGAGATTTGGACCTAAACAACGACCTACAATCGTGGTCCATCTGCAACGATCGTGACAAAAGCAAGGGAGACAGCCCACGATCATAGCCAAATCACCATGATCGTGATAGAAGCATAAGACTTGGCCTACGATCGTAGCCTGCAGGGCCACACGCAGATACACAGAAAAGTCGAGTTCTAAGGGATTTTTCGGACCTTTTGACCTTCAAAAAACCTTAAGACTGCCCAGAACACATCAAGTATATAAAGACTAAGATAAAAGAGAGGAGGGTCTTCTTGTTAAGTCAAAATTGACTTTACGTATTGAAAGATTTTGATGACAAACAAAAAGAAGATAAAATGAAAAGCAGA
>JAOTAW010000008.1:26223133-26235787 GCA_025629945.1 Erythroxylum savannarum | reverse complement strand
TTAGATTATGTAACTCTGATGTACATATATCCTAATCCAAATTACATAACTGGACATAAGATGATGAAAAAAAAAACAGAATCTCATTACATATGGAGGCTTGACATGTAGCATGGAAATGGAAAGTAAACGTTTATGAAGAGTGGCATTAACATCACATATCTTTCCGCTTGGCTGCGTAAAAGCATGATGATAGTTGTGTGGACGGCAACTAAAGAAATAAGGAAGTTCACCTCTCCACTCCTCCACATAAGGGACACTTAGAAGGGACATGTACATAAAAAGCGTGTAGTGCGGCCAAATTCAAACATCAAAACTCCTGCTATATTGCCCAACCAACCAACCAACTTACATCATCACGGAAATCTAAATTGGCTTATAACGTAAACAAACAAAACCGTTGCTACTACAAAACAAATTAATACGAGTATGCTTTTACTTGAGAGATACGATGTGTAGCGGAAAGAGGAAGTTTACGGCGCCAAAAAAAGAAAAAAAATAATACAAGAGAACGAAAAGGAAAAAGGTAAAGAGTAAAGAGGTTTGGGTTACAGTTACAAAAACCCACATGTTCTCTTCTCTTCTCTTCCCCAACAAAAACACCTCTCTCTCTTAAAAGTTAAAAGCAGCAACTAGACGCCAACGCAACGTCTGTCCAGAGAGAATGTTTTATAATTTGGTAGAAACTCTAGAGTGTGTGGCATAGCATATAACTGCTTCTTCTGTTCTCTTATCTCTGGATCTTTCACTCGCTCGCTGGTACGTACGTACATTCACTTTGCATTGCGATACATTTTGCTTGTTCGCAACTTTCTTCAGGATCGAGATTATCTTTTTGAAAATCTTCTTTACTTTCTGCTGATTCAGGGAATTTTCTTTGGATTTAGATCGTTTTGTTGTGTTGCAGTTTTATGTTTTTGCCTGCCTATCCATTCCAAACGCAGAACAGGGCGAGCTCGATAGTATCTGTAGACTACTCTTTCCACATTATAATTGGTTCTTTCTAGATTCCTGCATTTTCTCTGGAACCACACAAGGAGCATTTTAACGTTTATTTGTTCTGCTCTTAACTCACAAAGGAATCAAAAAGGAAGAGAAACCAGGGGACAGGGCCGTTCCTATAGTTAGTCCTGGCAGGGGAGAGAGAACCTCCTTTTTTTGAGTTGAATTGTTCCGTTCTCTGTCCAGAACAGGGCTTAATAAAACCTGCTTCTAATTTAATTTATGCCTTGAAAGTACCCAACTTGCCCCCAGGGCAGGAGTCAAAACGTTGAGCGTGACGTGTGTTTGTTTTTACGAGGGGCATAATAGTCCAAAAAGATCTCTGTATATTTTATAATTCAGTCGGTAGAAATAGACTTCCAAGCAAAGAAAAGATTCTCCTTTGCTCATCAAAGTCTTTGCAATTGCACGCCTTCCCATAACCATTTTTTAGAGTTTATTTTTTACCATTTCGGGTTTCTTCACTGATTTTCCTCAACTTGGATTTGTCAGTTCTTTTGTATATATAAGTCGTAAAGTTGTAGGTAACTTGTAGCAGTGACTAAAAAAGATTCAGCCCTGCTTGTTTGATTGGTTGTTGTAACAAAGCATATAATGCAGTAGGACTGACTAGCCCACATCAGATGGGGGGTCCAAATCAAACGGCTGTGGGTGAACAGCTCAATCATCAGACAACGGCATGATAATCTTTCCCCATGTCATATCATATCATTGTTTCGTGTTATACGACTCGAGAGATTTTTGTATTTGTCTGATACTTTCTGTTCTCGAACGCATTTTGTATGATTTCGTCTGAACATGTTTCAGGTGAAGCAGGAATTTCGTGAAATAAATAAAAGAGTATCTTTAAGACGTAATGACATTATAGTTACATCAAGATGTGTTCTTCTAGTTTCTTTATTTTGTCATATACTGTATACACTCTATTACTAACTTGGAGAAGTGAATTGGGTTGACGGCTATCTATAGCAAATGAAAAATTTTATATGGTTTGGCTATAATTGAGTTAGTGTAAAGGCTATAAACTAATTTTTGTTCTTGTCTACTGTTTATGTGCCATTTTCCCCACAGCATAAGTTTTTAATAGATTGATGCACTTTCACTTTAGCGAACTGACCCAGAAATAGTACATGCGGGTTCCGAATTGCAGGTAGATGATTAATTGATGCCTACTACTATGGTACATTGTTGCTGTATGTGATGAAGAAGACTGGTGGTGGTCTCAAGGAGAAATGGAGAGTGGTGGAACCGGCATCAGAATTGAGAGACATGCGGTACTCAAGGACCCATCTTGGTTCGGTCAATTCCGGAATGGCTCCAATCCCTGGATGGCCAGATATGTTTATGGTTTCATCTTTCTACTCGCTAACCTCCTTGCTTGGGCTGCCAGAGACTATGGTCATGGTGCCTTGACTGAAATGCACAGTAAGATTACTAGTTTAACAAAATCCTTATTGTAGTTGCTAATGCTTAGTTGGGTTGGCAAAATAAACATCTTTCTCTTGGTTGTGGTTTCTTTTATTCATTAGACCAGTCATGTTGTAGTGCTGACACTTGTTTGACATTGGTGGAACTGGGGGTGCAGGGCTCAAAGTATGTGCTGGCAAATCCGATTGTTTGGGGGCTGAAGGAGTTTTGCGCGTAAGCTTGGGATGCTTCGTATCCTTAGTTGCAATAACCATCGTAAAGGGAACTTTTGTTTAAATACTATGTGGACTAGATCCTAGTTTGACTTTTGAACTTGTCTCAAGAGAAATGGAAATGAGCATTCATTTTCTAAATTAATAGATAAGGTAGGTTTGCCGGTTTGCAAGCTTGCTGGAAACTATTTCAGCAAATAATGTGCGTCAAATTGCTAGTTCAGTCAGCACAAATGCATGTCTACCTATTAACTACACTATCTATGATATATTTATAAAAGTGTACATGTTGGCTTTGTTATTCCTTACTTGTGAAATAGGTATTTTATATCGTCATGTTTCTTTCAACTGCTGGTACCTCGAAGACGTACGACCCGAGAGATTCATGGCATTCTGGTTGGTGGTCTGCCAAGATCGTTATGTGGATTGTATTGACAATTTTCACGTTTTTGCTTCCTTCAACCTTTATTCAGATATATGGTTCGTGTCATTCCAGTTTACATAAGGCGAACAAGCTTTTCTATTTTTCCCTTACGAATTTAATACGCCATCTGAAATGATGATATGAATTGATGTCGGTCAAACTTATGCAATTTTCTTTCCCTTATTTTGCAGGGGAGATCGCACATTTTGGTGCAGGGTAATGTGATTTTTGTCCGCAAATCAGCTCAGTAGTGACCCAAGAAGTTCAAATTCCTTCTTTTCTATTTCTCTTTTTTAACTTTTTGTTGTTTCACATGTCAGAGTTTTTCTTCTGATCCAGCTCATTAGTATCATCAGTTTCGTAACATGGCTGAATGATTGTTGCCTGTCTGACAAATATGCAGAAAGATGGTAAGAATGACGTAATTTGAAACTATTACCTGCATGAATTCATGCGCTAATTTTCAATCAGCACTTCTTCTTTTTTTTGTTTTTGTGTTTTATCTTTTAATCTATTACGTCAAATATATACCAATTCTATAATTTATCAATCCACCTCTCCATTTTTGGTGGAGGGGAGACAGAATACAAAATCTATAAAGAAAAACAACTGGATGAAATACAACGATGCTTCTTATTATATTTGGTTTATCCAATAAAAACACATAACATTATCATAAATGGGTCAAGGAGGAAATGGGAGAATTATATCATTGGCCTCTAGCGCATAAGTTATGTCTTATGCCTACCATCTGATATTGTAATATGAATAATAACACCCATATATTTTTCCTGCAGCCACATACATGTCATGCTAATTGCAACTACTTCATATGTTATATGCCTTGTCGGGATCATTTTGATGTACATTTGGTATGCACCAGAGCCTTCTTGCCTTCTTAACATCTTCTTCATCACTTGGACTCTAGTACTACTACAACTCATGACTAGTGTCTCTCTTCATCCGAAAGTAAGTTTTGTGCCAACTGCTCTCTGTTTATTCTTAATAAATTTGTCAGAAGTAGCTAACTTTTGTTTCGGGACAGATAAATGCTGGTTTCTTAACTCCAGGATTGATGGGACTTTATGTAGTGTTCCTGTGCTGGTGTGCAATTCGAAGGTACTGTTTCTAATGCTTTTCTCGTTATTTTAGACTTCCAACAGCAAGCATGGATCTTGCCTCAGCTTTTCCAGATTTCTCACCAAAAGCAAAGAACAGAGCATTTTAACAACCTCAAATGATCAGCATTCAAGTGAATTTTCCATTTACCTAAGCTTTCTTTATTCCGAACTAACGCTAGCTTGTGCACTATCTTGCGTTCGAAAACTGATACTCCTTGGTCAGAAACAAGCTTGAATTCAGCAATCAAACTTTTCTTTTTCTGCTAGAAATTCCTGCTAAATAATTCTGGCATAAGGTTGAGCTAACTCAATCCCCGTGGTCGTTGAATCCTTCCACTTTTGTGATGTCAGTGAACCAGCTGGAGAGAGTTGCAACAGGAAGGCAGAAGCTTCAAAGAAAACTGATTGGCTTACCATAATAGTAATTTCCTGATTCTCCACTTGTATCCTATTTTTTGTGGACTCGAGTACTAAGCTACTGCATAATTAAAGGGACTGCTGGATAATGATAAATTGGTACCTAACCTCATCACTGCACGTTTTGGTAATTAAAAAGTGAGACAATTTCCACCATGTCTAGAAAAAGAAGTGTTAGGATAGGAGAAGCCATGCCCATGATTTGCTCATGAATAGGAATGTGGTAAAATGGAAGAAAAAGGGAGAAGAGAAAGTATTAAAAGCATCTAAATCTCAGCCCCAATCTGCAGTGTTTACGTTAATTCCCTTGTTTCGAGAAATTATACCAGCCAATGTAAGTTATGCCCTTAAAACTATGAATGTAAGCTTTTCAATGATAAAGACCCCTTATTCTACAATTTTCCTCTTACATTTTTTATCATCGCTGACATCAACTCTTAATGTTTGTAGAGCTTTATTGTGGCATTACTTGCAATTGTTATTGCAACATTTTCTACTGGCATTGATTCCCAGTGTTTTCAGGTATGATCAACTGAAGAACTGAATTTTTAATTTTTCATTCCTGTCACTTTACACAAGTGTGACTACTGTCCACTGCAGCTCAGGAAGTCTGAGACAAAGACAGAGCACGATGTGCCGTATGGTTATGGATTCTTCCACTTTGTATTTGCTACAGGAGCAATGTACTTTGCAATGCTATTGATTGGCTGGAACACTCACCATGCTATCAAGAAGTATGCTTCAATTATTCCACTTCTACTTTCTAAAGTTTCCTCAAGTTGATCTACAATATTGTCTCGTAATTCTTTCACATTATTTTCTGATTTATGTAAGCTGTAGGCCGCTTTGCATTCTATTAGCAGCACTTTTGAAGCTATGTTTGAAAGTTCCATTGAATGTGAAGATGGATATAGAGGAATGTTATTATGAGACAACATATCTTTTATTGGTTTCTTATGGTCTGAAAGTTGTTGGAGTGTAATAAATCGATATCTTTAACTTGTGTCGGCATTCTGCAGGTGGACAATTGACGTTGGTTGGACCAGTGCTTGGGTGAGAGTAGTAAATGAATGGCTGGCAGTTTGTGTGTACTGTAAGTATATATTCAAACTAGTAAGAAAGCAGAATGAGGGACGTTTTAACGACTTTTATGTAAAATTTATTTATCATCTGAAGGAGTGTTGACCAAGTTAATTACTCCAGGTAGGAAAGAACAGCATTAACATGCTGTAAATTTGTTTGCAGTGTGGATGCTAGTGGCTCCGCTCATTCTGAAGTGGAGACAAACAGCAGAAGCTACTTAGAATCGTCCAAAAGCATCCATCATTTTGGAATTGCGTCTTTCCACCTGTTGTGCAAATGGTAGTCAACAGCTGCAGATAGAAGTTAGAGGATACTTAGCTGCAAGAAACACATTGGTGGCATTCGTTATATTCTTTTAATATTGTATTGCCTTCCGGCCCGAAAAGAAAAGCTTTATTAGTCTTATGAGTTGATACAAAGGGAAAGGAAATATGTTAAAAGAATGTGTTATGTGGCTAAAACTTGAGATGGAAAACAGAACAGAATCAAAGCACAAGAACAAAACATAAGGATGACTAACTTGAGAAGGATGGGACCAAGTATAAATTGTATAATTTGTACATAAGAGGTATGGAAAACATCAAGACACGTATCTATCTTCTCCGATGCAGGAATTTTGTAAAAGCAACAAACAAAAGAAATCTCAGTGAGCTTTTAAACTTCTATACCATATCAATATGCAAAGTATACTTACTCTGTCAACTAAAGAATAATAATCTTTAAATTATTGGCTCCAATAAAAAAAATTAACTTAACTAACTAATAGATAATAATTAGGTTTTGTTTTTAACATTTGTGAGCGTTTAGCTTGTGCTCGGATGATTCCTATGGGAATTAGTACTTTATATGACTCCTATTTTGTTTGTATTTCTTATTTTTGCTCTCCAATAAAAAAGAATAAATTTAGACAAGTCAGAACTAAGTTAGAGAAGTTTTAGAGTGATTTTGGATGAATATGAGTTGAGCATGGTCTTATATTTAGTAACGTAACATCAAACTCATGTAAGCTATTGGAGTGTTCAGCTTCTTTCACAACTTCATGTAGGAATATGGCTCAAGCACGAACCCATGTTCCTTCTATACCCCACGCCAGTTTATTATGCTTTTTACGATGATTTGTGACCTGAAGGACACGACTCGCAGAGGGACCTATGTTCCATGACTTAAACACGGACCCCTATTAGTTGACTTTAGACTATGTTTATAGGTGTACGTACCCTTGGATTCACACAAAGGATGTACTAAACCAATATGAGTGTAACGGGATACCGTTTTCTTAACTCGTGTTGACAGTGATATCTATAGAAATTAGGTTTATAACAATTACGAAGAATACGAGACCAACATGGACCTTTGTTAGTCCTATGTTGGTCAAAATTTTAAGACTTTCATGAGATAAAAAGGAGGAGAGAGAGAATAGAGGAAAAGATAAAGCCATTTGGGAGGACCAAAATGTAGTCAAAAAGAGAGGAAGGGTGAAATTTTGCATCCAAAGATAGCTAGAGGACAAGAAGGCATTCAGAAGCGAATGAAGCAACCTTGGAAAACAAATTCAAGTTTCTATTACGATTCAAGATCTACAAGAACTCATTCTTTTATCTTTTTAATTGTTTCTTAATGACTTTCTTTCTCTTTTATGAATTAAATTGCAATACAGATCTAAGTAGGATGAACTCTAAACCTGTTCTTTTGAATTGACTCTTTGACTTAATACAAGTTTCTAGTTTTCTTGAGAATAATGAATAGATCAAGGCATGAATAATGAGAGTTACATAGAACCACTACAAGAAATTGTATTTTTAGTGAAAATAAAAATTGTCACTTAAAGCAGTAATATTTGTCACTATTATTAATAGTGTTCAATTTTTGAAATCGTCACCTCTCGTCACAAATACCTCCGTCAATAATGAAATAATGACTAATTTAAAAAATGGTCATGCTCTTCGAGATTGTTCTCGAGTCAAATCTTTTTGGCACCAATTCCCAGCCGCTTGCGTGGACAGAATTTTCTCCCACATGGACGCGGTCACTTGGCTTTTTAGCAACTTTCAGGCGTCGCCCACGCTCCATTTGCCTAATTGGGCGACTATCTTTGGTGTGGCGTGCTGGTTCTTATGGAAATGACGTAATAACAGCGTCTTTGAGTCAACCTTCATCTGACCGATGGATGGGATCCGCATTGTAATAGATCATGTTGATTGGATCCTCCGGGCGACTACGGTGGAATCTCGGGTCTTCCAGTTACAGAGTCTCCCTTTGGGCGCTGTTGTGCAATGGACCCCTCCGATGGAGGAATGGATCAAACTCAACACGGATGGTGCAGTAAGATCGGGATCCAACCGAGTTGTAGCTGGTGGTCTTTTCCGGTCCAATTCTGGGCTGGGCATTGGTGTGGTGGCTTTCTCCAAAATTTAGGAGCAGGAATGCCTCTGGAAACTGAATTATGGGGAGTCCACTTAGGCCTTTCTTTGGCTTGGGATCGTGGGTACCGACGAGTAGTGGTCGAGGTGGAATCCTTGGAGGTAATTAATATCTTCTCCGCTTCTCATAGTCAGTTGTCTGACCCTTTACTTTTGGTGACAGGTATACGCGGCTTGGTCCACCGTGAGTGGGAGGTTCACTTCCAACACATCCATCGGGAAGGCAATCAATGTGCGGACCGGCTAGCAGCGTTAGCATATCGGGCTGATCCTGGCTTGCACTACCTTCGATATCCACTTGCACTACCTTCGATATCCACCGACGATTATTCGGGACGTACTTACTCATGATATGCGTGGCATAATGTATCCTCGCACCCTGTGTTAGACGTGGTGGGTTTGCGAGTCTAGTTTCCTATTGGTCTTTCCTTTGTAATAAAAAAATGGTCACAATTATGCAACACTTTTGTGACATAAATACTAACACTAAAACTTGTGAAATGTGTGACAAAACTATATGGTCACGATAACTTTACATATTTATGACAAGTTTATCGTCACAAATAATATAAAGTAGTGACGAATTAAGTTGTAATAGTACTTCATTTTATTGTGACAAAATTGCCGACACTAAAACCTATCAAATGTGACAACACTATATGGTCACAACAACTGTACTTATTTATGACAAGTTTGTTGACACAAATAATATAAAATAGTGATGAATAAAGTTGTAACAATACTTCATTATATTGTGACAAAAGTGCCGACACTAAAACCTATATAATGTGTGACAACATTATATGGTCACATCAACTTAACATATTTATGACAAGTTTGTTAACATAAATAATATAAAGTAGTGACGAATAAATTCATAATAGTACTTCATTTTATTGTTACAACATTATTGGCACTAAAATAATTATAAATAGTGACAATATTTGTCACTAATAATATTTTTATCAGTGTCCATTACTTCTTGGTCACTAATATTTTAATAAAAAGGTGTCAACATCATTTCGTCACAAAAATGAAAATTGGTTATTACAAAAATTATTATCACTAATGTGTTTATTATTATTACAAATAAACCTATCAATTCATCAACGGAATTACATTAGTTGTAAAAGAAATCTGCATCAGTGGCTATATTGTCTAACAGATTTGTCACAAGTATGAAAGTTGTATGTTACAATCATGTTGTCACTAAATAAATAATATATGTTACAATAAATTTATCACTAATGCCTTATCATATACATCTGATATGTGTAGCAAATCTTCACTAGAAAACCCAATGAATGAAGAGGCGGAGTAGGCATCAATGTATCTTTTTACCTACAACAAAAAATTGTGAAATGACAAAAGGTAACGAAAAGAAAACTGATAGAGATAAACACCTACCAATACACAATCAAAGCTAGATACTGCAATTAAAAATCCAATTTGCACATTTTGCTAAAGAAAGAAATAATAAAGCACCTGCCAAGAGTTGATGCAGAGTACATCAGCATAATTGTGTAACCAATTTTTCCATTTTGCTTGATTGTCGAAATTCTCCATGTTGGCACCCTCCAAACTCCATATACTAGTAGCCAAAGCATACATCTCCAGGTTTATCCGACCAATGCCGGTAAAGGAAACTAAAAACCAAAATCAGTCATATAGAAACTTCTAAAAGATGTTGCTCATTATGGACACTTTTAAAAACAAGAACCAAACTCAAGATGATTGTCACAGGCAAACCAACAAAGTTACATAACTGGTAAATGGGTTTTAAGGACTTTACATGATTTACCCTAAGAGTCTTTTCCTTTGACATTCTTTTGCAATCCCAGTCGATTCACCTCTAAGATATCAATAAAAAATACAAAATAGTATTTTGTCAAAGAGGACAACATCAAGTCTGATTGAGCTTATTGAAAATATGCTCAAAATAGATTCATATAATTCCACCAAGTGATTTAGCATTTAAATACCAGAAAGAACTTCTGATGACTAACAGATGGGACTTCTAAATCATGTAGCAAACATCTAACTTAATCTCATATAGTCTTGGTGATTTGAGATTCAAGTTTATTAGCATTATTATTTGATAGATGTACATCATACTTATCCTACCAAAGTATAATAATCAGTTCAAGTACAACAAATGAAATGATGATATGATGATAAAAGAAAAGTATACTAGTGAAATAAGGAGAGTAAACATCCCCTCACAATCCACAACCCACAACTCACAACCGACAGCCCGTGACAAACAAATTGGAAAAATGAATTAAAAAATAGAAGAATAGACACACACAAGATATGTTCATACGTAAGAGCAAAGCCCCAAACTATAAAAGGTGGGAAAAAGTACCTTGATCATTTCTAGCAGTAAAGATTATCATTCCTGTCTTATCTCCATTCAAGCATTCAGCAATCCAATTACAAAGACCAGTCTACCTCAATTACCTCTCTTATAGAGCTCATTACTACCAGCATAAGGAAGCAACTGATTATAATTTAGTTAAACCTATACTATAGTAGGAGAATGGCTTATGTAAGGAGGATATAGCCATATCTAGTTTCTAATCCAAAGAAACAGCTACTAAATCCACGCAATCAACTATGCAGAAACTAATTTACAACCATAGAACCACAACCACAGTTCATAAAAGGGGATTAAGGAATGCACAGAATAGATTCATTCCCCTTCTCAAGGATGAACACAGTATGAGGTACACAGTTCAAATTCATCTCAATGAAAAGAAAGGAGAAGTATGAGAGAATCTAAACACGTACCTGGGTAGGGTTAGCCCGTCCCCTTTTCGGGAATGTTGTTAAAGTCCTTGTAATCCTATAGGGAAGCAAATAAACAACAGAGAAATCAGATCAGACATACCAAATTCAACAACAGGGATATATGGAAGAAGAAATAGACAAATTCATGAAAAAGGATCTAACCTGAATCCTCTTCTTCCTCTTCAAGTTGTCACCGAATGTTAAGCCCACATAGAAATCCCCTTCCATCTCCAGAAATAAAGCAATTTCTTAGAGATTCATTAAGAAAACCCTAATCTCTAAAAGATGTCCGAGAAGGAGATGTTTACCTGTGGAATACAGTCAGGTGGAAGTAGATTGGAGAACAGAATGTCCATTTGAGTCACCTGGAAGTCATGAAGAGTCTCCTGGAAACGAATAAATTTCTTAGAAGAAACCCTAATCGCTAAATAATGAACGTGAGAGAAGCTGATTACTTGTGAAGAAGAATCGTTTGGAAGTAGATTGAAGACCTTGCTCCTACCATTGTCATTGAACCAAAGGATTAGGATAAATTAGCCACAAAAATTCATTGAAAATGTCAACAATAAGCCACAATGACTCATGAAAAATGCTAGACTGAGGATGTTTCCCAGACCAAGCACAACTCCTGGTGTTCTTTCCTTCTTTTCCCAACCAGTGCCATGCCTCATACACAAACCGCGCAAAAACCACACCTGCCTCCCACTGTAGCTAAAGTGACCAATTAATGTTGCTTAGTTTCTTCCCAGATCCACGCAGTCACTACCGCACACACTACACTCCACTCACCATGCACACACAGCTGCACCTCCTCACTTGCGCACCGCCAGCTCTCCTCCTATTTCATGATGTCCATGCTTTTGTTCATTCCACAAATCCTTGCAGCCTCTCCTTTACGCTGTCATTTCTTTTCTTATTTTTCTTACCCATGTTGTTGTCATTTCTGTTCTATCTACGCACGAACCTCTCATCTTTATCTTCCATACGTTGTCATTTTCTCCTCTTCAATTGTTCCACTGCAACGTTGTCATTTTCTCTTGGTTTTTTCTCTAGCTATTTTAATGCCTTATATCACTACTTCTTAATCTTTTTGAGCTCTAATTTTTCCAAATACCCTACAATAAAAATTACAAATAAAGTAGCATCAATTGTTCAAAAATTAATTTATCACAGTTAAACCAAAATATGACAATTTTTCCCTTATAAACACAAATTAAATGTAAGGCACAATAATTCAAATAATAATCAAATAAAGCTATAAAGACCAATTTTAGTGGCAAAAACTCATCCAAATGACATGAAAATATATATGAACAAGTGAGTTTGTCACCAGTCGCAACCTTAATCAATCGCTCGTTTGAATTGAGTAAAGATTCGAAGACGCGAGAAAGTTGGGGTTCGTTTTACCCTAATAGTCTGGTTGGGTAAGTATAGAATGTCATAGTATTACGGTGTCCCCTGACGTTTTGTGTTTAAGTAGACTATGCAATAGAACGTCGTAGGATTAAGGTTTCCCCTGATGTTTTGTGTTTAAGTAGACTATGCAAGTGTGTAAGTCTCCACTATGTAAATTTATCAAATTAACGAAAAATTTAATTTCTCCAAAAAAATACAGTTTCATATGAGAGAAATACCATTCTATCCCTCCCCCATAACTTCATCCTCTAACTTGCTATTCATAATAGACTTAAGACCTTTAATTGACTCCATCACCTTAATAATTAAATCTCACAATAATCATTCTCTTTGTTTATTCA
>JAOTAW010000008.1:26077335-26089041 GCA_025629945.1 Erythroxylum savannarum | reverse complement strand
AAAAGATGTTGGGTAACAAAGGTTATGCTTAACTAAAGCTTTCCCACGAAAACAAGGTTTCTGCAAACCTTTGTTCAAACTTTCCAAAGATTAGGCCCCACGTAGTAAACGTTTTGAATTGTCAAAGTTTGCATGGAAATGCACGAAACAATTAAAGCAAAAACAAGTTAAAGTTTGTAATCGTGGGTCCTATGAAAAGAGTTATTTGTCTAGAGTTCACGTTTCTTCTTTAAAGAAAATGATGGTGGGCCCATGAGAACTAATCTTTGAATTAATAGAAGCGAACAAAAAGTTAAGAGTTACAGTAAACAAGCGCCAGAACTGTTTATCATCTTCAACCTTCAACTGGGTTAACAAGACCCGGATTCGACCCACGTTCTTAATCCTTCTATATCTTGATTTCTAAACTTTCAAATGGGAATGCGGAATGTTATTACATACCTTCTGCTATTGATGTTGAGAGATTTCAGACAAATATGAGAAGGCTCTTCTAAGCTTTTAGCAAATGCAAGAGATGGTGTATGCAAATTAATGCTAAGCCTAGGGACCCAATCTCCTTATATTCTTTGTTGTCTTCCATCAAAACAACATAAGGATATAACGGTTCAAGTGGAAGGACATAAGGGTTGAAAATGAACAGACACGACCCATCATAAACAAAAACTAACGGATAACAACTTCTTGTAAAGGAAGCTCACTTTACTACCTCTTTCCAACGTTGATTCACGTCTTCTTTTCCACGTTATGGTGGAGCATGAAATAACTCAAAGGCCTCTAATTTTTTTTTTCAAAATAACAAGACTAGTAAAATCAAGAAAAGCAAGAGACTATATATATGCCCAAATATAAAAATACGTATATACATACTTTACAAAGGAAAAAAAAACTACGTATGCACATGACATTTATGTCAGAATTCAATCACATACGTTTATCTTTATCTATATCATGGTTTCATGGCTTAAGCAGACCATACAGTGTGTTAGGTAAAGATAAAACGTTATTGAATTGGCTTTGATTTTGTTCAAGTTGTAATTTAACTAATTTGTCTAATCTTTTTTGGTAATGGTAAGGTGGTGTTTCAGTTTATTACCATGTACGTACCAAAAATCCTATAGAGTACGCTGCGAAGCGTTCGCGATACGATCAACTCATTTTTCTTAATTGAAGTGACTGGTGATGTTGCGTTAAGCATAATTCTCTCTCTTCGATCAAACTCAATTCACCAACATTTTGTGCGCAAATGATCTTTAGATCTCTGAGTTAATACGTACGTATAAGCATTTACCTTTGCTTTTTCATACACCCCACAGAGAGAGAGAGAGAGAGAGGAGGATAGGACTACGACACGTATTTGTCTAATTCATAAATATTACACAGATGAGATGGGACACTTGTCAATGGATTGTCTTTTCATTCGTTTCCACTGTACTAGTCACTATTCTATTACGTTCAGCAAAAATTACGTACGCACCGTTTCCACAGTGTTCACACGGTGCAGTCTCAACAACCTTTCTACGTCAGACTTAACAAACATTCAGTCTTAAATCTTAATTACAAAGAGATGATGATAGTATTTTCATTTACTCAACAAGTTATAATTCTTAATCTTAACGGGCGAGTTGGTAAGGATTACGGATTCAAATCGTCCTTATGTATGCAGTCGTTTAAAATTTAGAGTCAGAATTTTACCTTTTGTAAGAGACTTATTTAACGTATCTTTTAATAATTAATACCCTCTTAAAATATGCGACTGAAAAAAAAGTTACAATTCTTAAAATTGAATAGATACTCTTGCGTTAGTCAACCAAACACGTTACGCCCTGCTCGGCTCTGCTCCTCTTCATGAAAATTCTTATATAAGAATAATAAGTTGACACGGAAAATAAAGCGTGAAACCATATATACGCCACGCGCCGCGAGGGCGCAACGTAGGTACCTACCAATAGAAGTAGATGACAGCGGATACGCGTACTTTTTCAGCTGGGCAGGACCAACCCTGCTTCTAAACAGAACAAATTTACCCAAACGCCTCAAAAACGCGCGTGATCTATATCCCCCCTCCTCCGTCTCACTCTCTTCTCGTCAAACTCTCAAAAACGTGAACACAACACAAGCCATCTCGCTCTCTCTCTCTCTCGCTAACCACGAACAGCAAACTCTCTTACCAATCTTCTCCTAGGATTGGTATAGAGAATTCCTTGGCTTGGACCCATTTAAAACCCTAGATTCCTCTTCCATTATCTACAGGTATCTCCCTCTCTCCCTCTCTCTGTCGTATTTGTCTTATTTTTTGTTTGCTTTTGCAACAAATTGTTGTTCGGGCTTTTGCACTGATCAGATCCGCCCTTGTTTCTGTTCCCTCAGTTTTCCGTTTCTTTTCTTTCTCATACCCTCAGAATTCTTATTTTTTTTCAATATTTGAGTTTTCATTGTTTTGCGTCTTCTTCTTTTTGTTTTTTTAATTGAATTACGTAATTTACGTTAAATTCAGACAATGTACGGGGATTCATATGCTGGTGACTGTTATAGTGCTGTCTGAAATTTACTTCCTTTTTGTTGAGTTTGTCAACCTACTTCTTTTCTCTGATTCATTGTATATATATATGTCGAGATGTATTTACACAATGAATTTGAGTACTCACTACTAAGCTGAAGAACGCAGCTTGATAGTATCTATCTTTCCACTCAAGAACGTTGATTTTGCGCGATATCATGTGATTTCTTTTTCTAATTATTTACGTTTATTTGGGTTCAAAATATTTTAAACATTTTTTACACACTGGTTATAAATTTAGAGGGTAAGAAACGCAGCAATCCAAAAGCAAGTGAAAGGTCAGAGCTTCTGGTTTTCAATGTACGTACTGTGTTTTTTGATGATTAGAGGAGGAGGAGAAACAAAAGGATAGTAAAGCTATATTTTTGACCGTCTGACTCCAATAGTCTTGTTGAATTTGCTTGAACTTCTTTTTTATAGGACGTGTCGATATTAGTTTGAGACTGACATGGTCTTAATGTACTTTTGACAAAGTTCTTTTTTAAGGAAGTGGTGCAAAGTTTAAGCTGTTTCAGTGTTTGAATTTAATCGTCATAGGCAAGGCTGCTAAAGTTGTCGCTCTGGCCTGTTGACAATGGATTTGGAGGACAAGTTTCTTGCTAGAGGTATTTATGATTGCGCTCCTCCTTATCTCATGGGACTTAATTTACTCTTGCTTCTGTGTTCAACAGTTTGCATTTCTTACAGTGTGGTATCAAAACGGACATGATGTTTGGTTTATTTATGTGCTATAGCAAGTTGTTGACTTTAAGAGGCCCCCTTTCTTGTTGCTGTTAGTATGTAGTTTGGGTCGACATTCAGAGGAGTATCTGGGTGCAATTGTGACATGACAATCAACAAAGTGAATGGCCTTGTCATGATAATTTACTAAGAGAGTTGATTGGTTTTGATGCCAATCTTTGTGTATTCTAAGCATTAGTCCTAAATTAATTCCTTCTCAACATCCTGCAGTCACTGTTAGCCTCACTGTCGATGATTTTTTATGGTCATTAGAACTAAAATGATTGCTAGTTCTATTATATGAGATGGAGAAAGAACTGGTGTCGAGGCTTTTATGTGAGGATTTCTGATGATTACTTTATCCTTAGGCCTTTCCAAAGTGATTTCCAATTAAAATACAATTCTAATGCCTATTGTGGAACAACAGTTGGATTCCCAGTTGCAGGAGTCTCGTTCCATTCAAAACTGTCTGTTTTCAAAGGTGCAATCTCTAAATTTACTTGGATTTCTAATTCAAATCCGCTACTTAGCCATAAGCTTGTAGTTAGATTTAGCAACCAGTGATTATGTGAGATGCTGATATCTCAACATTACAATGCTACTATTCAATAGTTGTAACAATTTTCTCTGCCCTGAAATCAATATTTGTTTATGCCATGTAGATGCAGTACACCTTGTGTTCTTATGTCCTTGAGTAGATGCTCATATTTATAGTGAAACAGCAGAAGCATTGTCAAAGGTGACTGTCATCCTTAAAGCATAACCGTTTGTTCTTTATTTTCTTATAAGCATTCATCTTCGACTCTGGGGAGCCAGAGAATCATCAGTCATGATTTTCCCAGCTAACAATTTCTCCTGCCAATTTCTAGAACTTCAATGAGATCTCTATGTGATATTATGAAGCATAATGACCTTATACTTGGATATTGTATTTTTATGAAAGCATTTGGACCTATCTTTGACTGTTTAGTTTGGATTTTGATAGACCTGTTAATATATTTCATCTATGCAGTAAATCACTTGTTCTACTTTATGGTTTTCCCATTCCATTTGGATTTTCATTTAGCAAGTCTGAATATTTATATTAACTTGCTGTTGAATAGAAAGCTAAGTGGAATTTTCTTTTGACTGGGCCAATTTATTACCATCTGCTCAAGTTACCATCAGAAATTATGAAGAAGCATATGTTTCTATAAAGAAGCAGTTATTTATGACGGTGTTGAAGTTTCAATTTTCACCTGGAACATTATAATGTGAATGAAATTAAATATGTTTGGATTTTATGTAGGCCTACAGTTTCTTGAAAAGACTTTTGGCGAACAGATATTTGTTCCTTGTAAACTTTGTGGCGTTGAAGTTATGATTAGCAAAATAACTAAGAAACAAGGTCACTGTTGTTAGGGATCCAAAGAGAACATTGATTATCACCAAATGGTTGTCATTTAGAAGTAACTATACAAATAATCTAGTTACTTAAAACTTAAAGCATTATAAAGGAACCAAAAACTAGATAACTTCTTTCACTGTGCATGGATGAGATTATTGTTGGAACTTGCTTTAGCAGTAATTCTGCTAATTTTCTCCAAAGACTTGCTCATTTTTTAGGCTAATCTGTTGTTTCCATTCAGTTTCTGGAGTTCAAAGCCTCTCTTCTAGTGTGCAAAGCACGCCAGAGAAAAATGGGAATTCAGATGATGCTTCAAGAAGCCCAGAACTCCTCCAGGAGTTTCTAAAATCTGGTCCAGAAAAAGAAATTCTTAAGACTTGCTTTGACAGGAACAAGAAACCCTCAGCTTCATCGAAAAACAAGATGACAGAACTGTCAAAGACGAATAACAAAACAATTAAGAAGCAGGAGCCTAAAAAAGTTTCATCTAGTTTCAATACCCAGCCTTCTTCTAAGAAGCATAGGAAGGGGGAAAACCCAGTAAGACTTCTGCCAGCTTCCGAGCAGTCACAAGATTTTGGATCTTCAAGTACCTGGGTATGCCAGAATTCTGCTTGTAGAGCTGTTCTATCCATTGATGACACATTTTGCAAAAGATGTTCGTGTTGTATTTGTCATTTGTTTGATGATAACAAAGATCCCAGTCTCTGGTTGGTTTGTACATCTGAAAATGGTCAGGATGATGCTTGTGGGCTATCTTGTCATATTGAGTGTGCCCTTCAACATGAAAAGGTTGGGGTTGTCGATCTTGGCCAATTGATGCAGCTAGATGGTAGTTATTGTTGCGCTTTTTGCGGTAAAGTTTCTGGAATACTTCGGTGAGTAAATTTTAATTACAACATCTACCTTTGTGTCACTAGTTGGCTTCATTCATGTATAATCAATTATTGGAAGGTTAAGTTGATGTGCTTGACAGCCTACACTTCTCTGCAACTTTGCAATACTTTCTAGATCATCTGTCTTGGAAAAATTTCCGGCAGTTTTGAAAAAGTGATATTAATGAATGTTCACTACTTTTGGCATTGATTTTAAGTCTATGTAAGAGTAGGTGTATCTTTTATATCTTGATCTCATTTATACTATTTACATGAGTGTGCTTTGAACGATTTTCTCAGTTTTGACTTGCAATGGCTCCTAGTATAGCTAGTGAAGCAGAGAGTAATGAATTGGGATGAAATTATAAGTTGCATTATTGACTTCAACATTTGGTCGTCATTGAGTTTCTTTTATGCAATTATTTTTGACAGATCTTGGAAGAAACAGCTACTTATAGCCAAGGATGCCCGTCGTGTTGATGTGCTCTGCTATAGGATATACCTAAGTTACAGGCTACTGGATGGGACTACAAGGTTCAAAGAACTGCATGATATTGTACGAGATGCAAAAGCCAAGTTAGAAACAGAAGTTGGTCCAGTCAATGGTGTTTCTGCTAAAATGGCTCGCGGTATTGTCAGCAGACTCTCTATTGGTAGTGAAGTGCTGAAACTTTGCTCTGCTGCCATTGAAAAAGCTAATGAATGGCTGGATACCATTTCTAATGTGGATCCAAATTTTAGAGGTCAGAAATTTTGGAAGTTACCTTTGGTTGTTTTTGTTTTGTATGTCAAACAGTATCTTTCTGAAAAAATAATCCCTGTTATATTCTGCAGAGGATTCACTTCCTGCAGCTTGCAAATTCTTATTTGAAAAGGTGACTTCTTCATCGGTGGTAATTATACTAATTGAATTGTCTAATGCATTGTCCTCTGATATAAAAGGCTACAAGCTATGGTTTAGCAAGAGCAGAGAAGATATACATAGAAATGACCCTATCTGTGTATTTCCTAGAACTCAGAGGAGGATTTTGATATCCAATCTGCAGCCATGCACTGAGTATACCTTTCGGATTGTTTCTTACACACAGGCTGGTGACTTGGGGCACTCTGAAGCAAAGTGTTTTACTAAGAGCATTGAGGTAATTCACAAGAATCCTAGTGCTTCTGTTGCCACAAATGGTAAGAAAGAAAATAGCCTTAGTGGAGGAAGTATGTCTAGTGCCAAGGGGGCATCTAAAACTACAACTGCTACTAATTCTTCTGGATTTAAGGTTCGAGAACTTGGGAAGATCCTCCATTTGGCCAGAGCCCAGCAACAGGGCTGCCTTGAAGGATTTTGTAGTGCAGATACTGAGAAATGCTGTGCGGTTAGCAAAGCAATTGAACCTAAAATTTTACAAGAGAAGTTGCCGCCTGTCTTACGAGGTCTGGACTTAAATGTTGTTTCAGTGCCAGATTTAAATGAAGAGGTGATACCACCATTTGACTCTTCTCGGGATGAGGACAATGGATGTACTTTGGAGCAGACTATGGAGGCAGATGATGATGCTGCCTCACATGAAATAGAGAAAAATGATTTAGCAAGATCTAATGGTAGTGGTGACTTTCAGATATGGGTCCGAGGGCCAAGTGGAGAAGTGCCTGCTGTTAATTCTTGGCCAGAGTTGTGCAGAAAAAGAAGTGCAGTTACAAATGAAGACATACACGACTCTGACAGCACGCTGATAAATGGGTCACCATTTCATGCTTCCAATGGTTCAGGTAGCTTGGATGAGAACTTCGAGTATTGTGTGAAGATAATCCGCTGGTTGGAATGTGAGGGTCACATTAATCAAGATTTCAGGTTGAAATTGCTGACTTGGTTTAGCTTGAGATCATCAGAACAGGAACGTAGAGTGGTTAATACCTTCATCCAAACTTTGAATGATGATCCTAGTAGTTTGGCTGGACAGTTGGTTGACTCCTTTTCAGATATTATATCAAGCAAGAGGCCAAGAAATGGTTTCTGTAGTAAGCTGTGGCATTAGGTTAGGGGAGGACAATCTCAAACACAAGACTGCTGTTTTGCGAAATGGCTAATTGTTTATTCTGGTAAACCATCCCGATTATGTTGCCTTTCTCTGTACATGCATTTGTTCTTGATCACTGTAATAAGTGATTCAATTAGTTTACTGACAAGTTTGTTGGGCAAAAGACTGCTTGCTGATTGCAGGCACTGTTCCATTTTTCTCGGACGCTATACCCTTGGGCACGAGGTTTCATTCTGTACAAGGCATTTGCAATTTCTTAATTTCTGCTAATGACATTTGAAGCGGTAGCTTTAGAGTTATGAGAAAACATCTTTCTACACTTGTCATTATTTTGCCCTCTTTAATTCAGAGAAGGGGTTACATGAACTGGAGTTTACTTAAGTTGCATAGTTGCTTTTACAGTGTATATTTCTTTTTCTTTGAAGTATCTTCCCATTCTGAGAACATTGTAAAACCTTTTCTCAGCCTAAAAATAGAAAGGAAAATGTATCCAATTAAACAAAATTATTTAAAAAGATTAATCAAGTCTTTAAATTGTAAACAAGCCTTGAACATTTAAATTGATACTTAATACAAAAAGCATTTAATAAAAGAAACATTTCAATAAGGTATGCTTTTTTTAACGTTATATATGGTTTCAATTTTAACAAAGGTTCCTGAGATGTGATAATAGTAAAAATATATTTTTATTATATTGTCAATTTTTTTTAAAATTACTTATAATATAGTTACTTTGACATAAACAATGCCATAAGCTAATTACTTCGAGAATGTTGAAAAAATAATCCATTTTAAAAAATCATTATATAGAAAGTTTTTCTTTTGATCTTAAAGTTAGAAAATTGAAAAAAATGTTCAATTTTAAGGAATTTAAAAACATTTGTAACAATTATCTAAAAACATTGTAACAAAAAAGAGAAAAAATTGAAAGAATATTTATTATAGGAAAGTGCGTATTTTTATATTATTTTAGAAAATTTTAATATTACTTTATCACTCATTTCTTATAAGAACTTAGATAATTATTTTCATTTGTGCTAAAATTGGATCCAATTTTGAATTTAAAATTGTTGGATTAAGAATATAGAATTTCAATTTAACAAAATAAAATACTAATAAAGATTTCATAACATTGTGTTTAGAAATCATATTATTAAAGAGTATGAAATCAAATCATGCAAAAAGATGTACATAACAAGGAGATGAAAAGAATAGTCAAGTTAAAATTTGTGTTAAATCAAGCATGATTAGTTTAGGATTATCACATCAAAAGTTGCATGGAAATGTTGGAAAAGGTGATTGAAAGATGTTAGATTTTGAAATTCCTACTTCAAATTATTTTAAATATGTTTAAGAGAAGTTTTCTTAAAAAGATAAATGATGCATTAATACTAATCAAAAGAGGATCAATATTTAGTTACAAGCAACAATCACTAGTATTACAAATAGTACATTGGCCTTTGGAGTAGCTTCTCTTATCCTTTCCACAGGTCTTCAGCTAATGATGTCATACTCACTTAGGAATCCATGAATACCCTTTGATTCTTCTCCAACCATATTATGCAAACTAGAGATCCATATGCCATCCTAAATAGGTTAAGGTCCCTTTTTCTAAAAAAACTTAATTTTCATAGCCTAAGCAATTATTTTGTGCCACTGTGTGCTTTCATAATGTAGGACTCAATTCCATCTTTGCCAGCTTAGGGCATCTTCCTTGCTAGGATTAGGAGATTATCCTTAACTATAGGAATTCGAAAGCCCTTTAAAGCATCAGCTGACTAACTTCATTTATCTTCAATTATGATAAATTCTACCTTAGAGTTTACAAGAATACTAGCTTCGATCAAATTAACTCTTGAAACTTGTATAAAGATATATATTGCTCCACTTGATTTTTATCTCCATTGTTTTCTCCTCCAACCACGACTATAAGAACTTCCTCGATAACTTTTCAATCAACTTCATTGACTACTTTGGAATTGCTAGGTGAGTACTCTAACATATATAGAGATTGCTTAGAATAGAGTTGAGTAATTGTAGCCTAGCCTACCCTAGCCTTATAAGAAAGGAATCTATTGCACTAAGCCTTTAGCAAATAGAAAAAATGAGTGGCTTGCAATACGAGAACGATAATCTCTTTGTAGTTATTCCCTAAACGCTTGAAAAATGAGTTATTCATGTTTGAAACCATTTTTCGTTTTTAAGATCTCTGCTTCATTGCTTCCAGCTAAAATGAAAAATTAGTTTTTGGAAGTTGTATCTTAACCTTTATATTTCCTTGAACTCATCTGATGATTTAGTGAAAACCTGTATAGATTCCTTCGTAGAACCACAAAGTAGGAGTAAGTCATTTGCAAAAGATATATTAAAAATGCCAATCTTATTACATTTTTAATGATACTTAAACATGGATTCATTCATTAGTATACTATTCAATGTAAAATAGTCTAGTGAGTGCCTCCATGCTTAGAGTGAACATATGTGGAGATAAATGGATTCGTGACCTAATTCTCTATATAGCTTTGAAGAGTGTAGTTGATTCTCCACTGAGTGACTAGGATATAGTATGTAGGGGAAGTAACATATTGTCTCACTCAATTAATGCATTTGTCAAGGAATGCCCAAGCTTCCATAGTATTGAACAAGAAACTCCTATTTAAGGAATCGAAAGTTTTGATGAAATCGATATTCAAAATGCAACTTTATTCTCCTTCCTCTTATAGTAGTTTTTAAATAACTTTTGGGCAATTAGTATATTGTCACTAATAATTCTTTGATGAATAAAACAACCTAACTAAGACTACTGATGTTCTTAAGGCCAACAATGTGAGAATGAGATGGATTGTGTTATAAAGAATCTTGTATCTTCATTGAATGGGCTAACCTTATCAATAGTACCCAACATCCTTTTCAAGTAGTTAAAAACCAAATCTTTCAATTGTTATTGATCCTTGATAATAGTGTTCTCTAGTGTTTGTAAGGATACAATTTTGTTAACATTTTTCTTAGAAAGAATAACAATATAGAAGTATTTCATATTCTTGTATCCATCCTTTAGCTAACTGATTCTTGAATTTTGTTTTATCAAAGAATAATAAATCTTTAGTGTTTCAATTATCTATTTAAACCTGTTCACTCAAGTAGTTTAAGAGCATCATCTACTGATTGTGTATTATAATAGGATTAGCTCTCAATTGGTCATGTATTAAGTTAAGAGAGGCTAGACTTTCTTGTTTGTCTATTTCTGTTGTTGTGTAGCAATTCTTATTTAGTTGAATTAGTTGCTTTTTGACATCTTTTAGATTTTGTAAATTTTTTTACCCTTTATAATCTAACCATTGCATGTTCTATCTTATTATAGCTTTCTTTATTCTTAGAACCTCAAAAAGATAGTTATTAAACTTGAAAGGGACATTCCTTATAGTTATTAAGCTTGAAAGGGACATTCCTTTTCACTAATTTCTCATTTAAGTGAATTTCAATGTGTGAGTAATCAGAGCAAAGTGGATTACTAGATTGTGAGCATAGTTGCTAGGATATGTTATCATCTTAGACAAGTTAATAATGAATTTGTCAAGATTCTTTTGTAAAAACCAACTGCCACATTAGTTATTTTAAATGTAGTACCATCGTATCAGTTACACCAACACTACTGATGTATCTTGTGAATCCTAATTATTGTTCTTCATCTTATATGTTTGTAGATACACTTCCTATGCTAGTAGATAGTAGTTAAATTCATATGCTATCAGTTAAGGTATGAAGAAGCCTGTTTACATAGATATGAAATCATCCTTTAATGTTTTTCTCTTATAAGCTTTAGGATAGTAACATATACTATAGTGATATGAATTTGAGTTTGGATGTGAATTTGAGAGACTTCAAAATTGATTTATTGATTAGAGAAGCTCAAATGATGTAAGTGAAAGAAATTTGGATTAAGTAGATAATAATGAGACCATTATAGTGAAAATCATGATTCACTACAAGAAATTAGCTTTTTACCGACCGAAATTTCCGTCGGTAAAACATTGTTTTCGGTCGGAAAAAAAAAATACCGACGGTAGTTGGTGCCCGAGACATTCGGTCGGTAATTGTCCCGAAGGTAAAAATACCGACCGAATATGTCGGTCGGTA
>JAOTAW010000008.1:25946314-25967992 GCA_025629945.1 Erythroxylum savannarum | reverse complement strand
TGTATTGTATTCAATTGTTTTCCATGCTAAACCTCTGGTGAAGCTTATATATATATATGTGTGTGACAGTGTGTGTAGAAATAGCGGCCGCTCCGCTATCCGCTATTCCACTATAGCGTTTTCGGGGTCGGCCGCTCCGCGCCGCTATCCGCTATTAACTACTATGATACAAATACATGCAAACTAAAATATACAATGATAAATGCAAACTGGTTTGCAGCCAACAGTGACCTTAACCATCCATCTGAAAGCTTCTAATGGAGTTTCTTTTTGGAAGACATCAAATGATTAAGTGTTCATACTGCTGATTTACAGCCAGTACATAGCACTCGTTCTATTTCAAGATTATGTTGATAGTGGCTTATAATTATGTCAGAGGATCTTATTTATTGCATCAGAATGGTGAAGAGTTGATGATGAAGATTCGAAAATGCTACAGTTGGTAGTAGTTTTATTGATTTAGATGGAACTTGAATGATGAAAAGCTGCAGCCCTTTAGTTAATGAGTGTTCATAATGATGTTATTGTGTGTCTACACGTGCCCATGCAGTGACTTGTATATATAGGCTATTTTTCTTGGATAGAAAATTGCAAGAGATCTTTACTGTATCCCAAAATTGAATTTATGGAGCTACTGTTGCTTTGTACATCTTATATTATCCAAATTTTATTTTGAATACGTGCATTTGGATAGTCTGATAATGAACTTCTAAATGTCTTATGTGATATCAGGTATTTACTGGAGAGTACTCTCTGATATGCAAAATTTCTGAGTACAAGAAACCATATATATCATTTATGGATGGCATAACAATGGGATTTGGGATTGGCCTTTCTGGTCATGGTCGCTACCGGATTGTGACAGAGGTATAAATCTTCGTACAGGAATAATCTTTACCTGAATTCATGTAGGATAGCATCCCACATTGATTATCCCTAAATTTTGGTGCTTCTTCATTAACTTGCTTGCAGAGGACTGTTCTCGCAATGCCTGAAAATGGAATTGGCTTGTTCCCAGATGTTGGCTTTTCATACATAGCAGCTCAAACTCCAGGAGAAGGATCAGTTGGTATGATTTTCTCATCATATAGACAATCTTTTAGCATGTTTAGTCCTCTTGTTGGAATGACAAAACTATGTCTACAATTCCATTGAGAAGATGCTTTGTACTGTTGGCTTTAAATTGCTCGCTTTATATACAAGTAATTGTATGCTTTATCAATCAGTATTGTAAAGACATACTTTAATGCTGCATTACCATGTGTACTTTTGCTACATCTGTGCATCAAAACGGACTTAAGAGGAGAAGTAGTTGGTTCCTGCCACTACTGACCTCAAGGCCTGGTGATCATGTTATGTGAGGGATTGGCTTGATGTTTCAATGTTGTTACCCTCTGTGACTCCCATAATATAGATAAATGCATTAAAACAATACATATTGATCATATAGATCAGTTTTGTGGTGCAGGATTAGTGCTTTCTGGTATCTGAAATTCAAGAGTTTGGGTTCCCTTAACCGTTTCAGTTATTTTTTCCTGCTTTAAGCTATCATGCCATAAATTTGTGCAAGTAAAATCGAGACCATAGGCCATCTGAAAATAGTTGACAACTGTCAGTATTCCCAATTTCAAACCCCCAGATACTCTGCCTGTATACAAAAATATAATGAAAGCAGCCTCATCATTGTGGTGATTTGAAGTGTTAAGTTTTGCAGGTTCTTATCTTGGATTGACGGGGAAGAGGATCTCTACACCCTCAGATGCGCTATTTGTTGGTATTGCATCACATTATGTGCCATCAGGCCAGTTGGGCTCATTGAAGGAAGCTCTCCTAGCAATTACCTTGTACGTCAGTCATTTTAGCTTGGTCAAAATTTAATTATTCTCTTAATATTTGGTATGTGATCTAACTAATTGATATTCCATTTTCATGCTGTTCACGTTAGCACATAGCAGCAGTTAAAATTCAAAATAATTGTTGTGTGCATCAGCCTGCTTGTTGGGATCATGATAAGATTCTTTAACTTAATGCTTGGAGCTAAAATTGAACTGCCATAAGAGTTCCATCTATGACAAATGAGTTTCAGCATACTAATTACGGTTTTGGGTTCTCTTCATCTTAAGCAGAGTTTTGCTGATCATAGTTCACTGCCTTTTTGCTGATTATATGATGGTATTTGTAATTTCGTACAAGAAATATTGCTGGCCAACTTAAAATTATCTTTCAGTAGAAATAGTACGTAATGGTGATATTGCATATCTACTTTCAAAAGAAAATCTTACTGTAGAAATAATACATTCGAAGTTGATGCAGTTCCCAAGATCCACATGAGGACATTAAGGAACTTTTGAGCAAGTACAGCAATCAACCAGAGTCTGAGGCCCAGTTGAAATTGCTTTTACCTCGAATAATTTCAACCTTCAGTTCAAACAAATCAATAAAGGAGATATTTGAAGAACTTAAAAATCATCAGCAGAGTGCTGATACTCTAGGTGAGTGGGTTAATTCTGAAACTTCTACAGAGAATGTCTTGTGTTTGTCTTGGTTACATGTAAAACTCTGATAGGAAACTTATGCTAATAGATGTCAGTAGAAGAGGAAATAGAGAAACAGATAGATGAACCAGATAAAGAATGCTAGTATTTAGAATTGTATTGACAAGGGAGGAAGATATCGGATTACTAAAGGCCACATCTGAGAGGTGACCAACTCCCCACTCTCACAACCTGACAGATTACCCAATCCCCCTTCCTACATCATACATGCCCCTATTATACCCAACATTCCTGACAGAGAATCCTAACAACCTGCCACGTCTCTCCTCTATATGGTACTAGCATTCGAAAAGATAAACAAAGCCTTTAGCCTGTAGAAATGACAGCTGTGCCAGCTGTTGGTTCCTTCTCCTTTCTCCTTTTCTATTGTATACGAATAGGAGGCTTAACAAACTCTAATACCATTGTGGATGTATGGTACTCTTTTGTCTTTGGAACAATTTTGTTATGCTTGGTGTTCTCCACATGTATTCTTTATCTTGCATATTTTCCAGTGGCGGAGTGGGCCAGCGAAGCTCTTCAAGGTCTTGCAAAGGGTGCTCCATTTTCGCTTTGCTTGACACAACATTATTTCTCCAAAGTTGCATCTGCTTATGGGAAATCTGACAATGAATTGTCCACGGTGAGCTGGGTTTGCTGATTTCTGTTTACGATTATGTCTGCAGTACTCACCTTGTGTAGAGTTTATGAAGTAACTTCCCTATTTCTCTGGCATGTTTCTGTCATTCAGCTGAGTGGGGTGATGAAAACAGAATATAGGATTGCCTTGAGGTCCTCGTTGCGAAATGATTTTGCTGAAGGTGTTAGGGCTGTTTTGGTGGACAAGGATCAGGTTCTATTCACAAAACTTCTTATGATGCAAGTTATGACTTTCCCAGGATTTTTTTTTTTTAATGAATTGCAACCTTGTGTGCTTTTGTTGTTCTTGTTTCAACAGCTTTTTTCTTTTTCTGTTTTCTTCCTTTAAGATTTTTTATTTGATAATTCCTTTCACTTTTGAATAACATAAAAAACGCAACCACCAATATGTAATTTCCTAAAAATATTTGAGTTTTCACAAGCAGCAAAAGTGCAAACATAAGCAACTTTGGAAAAGAAGAGCTTCTTCTTCTTCTTCTTCTTCTTCTTGTTCAAGGAGGGTGTAAGTATCATGATTCTTTGTGGTACGTTAAAGCTTGACTATTGTTCCTCGAATCTTTCAACTCATTTTCAATAGTGCAGGGCCACCCTAAGATATTTTTCTTCATGGATTAGCAAATGAAGAATAATTTAATTTTTTTTTTAAGTTCTGTATTTTGGAGACCATTGTATCATTAGTTTCATATACATAAATAACTTGAGTTGTAGCTCAAGGAGGCATTCAAGTATCATGATACTTTGTGGTATGTTAAAGCTTGTCGGAGAAGAAAAGTTGAATCCTTTTCATTCTCCATTTTGGATACCACTGCATCATAGTTTGATGTTATGAAGTGGCTTCACTTATCATCAATGGTTTTGGTTGGGAGTATGATTAATGATCATGTCCTTGCAGAACCCAAGGTGGAATCCGTCAAGTCTAGAAGAAGTTGACCAGACTGAAGTAGAATCTCTTTTCAAACCATTAATGCCTGAAGTTGAGGAGTTGAGAGTGTGATCTTGCTCTCCATTGAATAAGACGATCTTGTCATCAGCAAAGATATTGGCTATCAAGTGATGCTGAGAAGAGAATGCCTTTGGATCGTGACTCAAAATGCCCCCCTTTTTTCCCCCCTGTATCGTCCTTGACTTGTAGACAAGAAAACATAAATCGGGCTCTGTGATTGCTACTCTTGGTTGTGGAGAATGCCTTTTTCTATTATTGTCCTTGGAGAAAGCTTCCGAAGATTGATTCTTTCAGGCACAATAATTTGGTTTTTATGGTGAAGAAAACAAGTTATAACTCACTCGCGTAACAATGATGTGTAAGATGAGAGATGGTTTTACGATGTTAAAAGACGGGACAAGCATGTGTAGACACAGCAAATGTTTTGCATATTTCGTCTTCATCCCAAACCATGCAAAAAAATAAACTTAGAATAAGTCGATTTTCTACGTCGGGATTGAATATTGAACAGCAGCAGTAATGCAGAATATGTTGGAATGCAGGAAGCGAACCACATGTTAACAAATAAAAGGGCAAAGAAGGGTTCAGAAACGAATAATGGATCGTACTGCTTCTTCTTCTTCGGGAGCCTGACCCAGGTGATCAATTTACTTTTGCTGCTTGTGACTTGAACAAGAAGAATGAAGCTCTTCTTTTCCAAAGCCATTCACAGAAATTGAGGGCCGTACGCAAGGCCAGGCCCTCCTTTGTCCTTTCCTTGCTTTCCGGTTTTTTTTTTTAAAAAAAGAAGAAATTGTTAATTACACGATACGATTTGATTTCATTACCCCTAAATTCATTTATTATATGATATTCCTCCTTAAATTCCTTTGGTGGTTACGTGAGGACTGAGGAGTCCTGGGGTTCACTCAATTGGAATAATAAGTACTATAATGAGAGGCAGACTCTCCCGTTTTCTTTAAAACTCAATAAATCGGCAGATGAATACAAGTTTCAACCTCTATAGTCAGAGCTTCTTGTTCCTTAATTCCAAGGGGCCTCCCTTACCTTCCAGCTTTCAAGTTTGGTGTCAGTGTCAGTGTCAGACGATGTCCTGCTCCGCTCAGACCGGCGTTCCTATTCTCAAAACCGTCACCATATCCTACAACGACCTCAAGGTTCGTCTCCCTCCTTTTCCTTTCCTCGTCAAGAACCTATTCGTTGAGTGTGAGGATTCAGGAATGAGGACTGAGGACCTTAATGTTGTTAATTTACCCACTATATTTTAGGAGTTATTTTTACATTATTTTCTCATGTTAATTTGTTTATTAGATGTCGGTGCTTTAGTAAATTAATTAAATTCTTTTATCTAAAAAAAATCACCTAATACAGATTGCACCATAACTTGTTATATGAATTTTTTGTTGTCCAATCTAATACACGGATTTTCATAATTTTTTTTTGAGTTAACCTTTCTTTTTTCTTAAACTCTTTTATTCATTTTAAATAAAAAATTTGACGTAGAGAACAACGATTTTAAAATTCAAGTAAGAGGTTTAAGGTTTAATTAGTATTAGATCGGACTAAAAATTAAATAATTTAAAATATGATTAAAAAAGATTGTTAAATTTAAAGTTTAATAAAAAGAAATTAAATAAATAAGTTATAAGAACTTATTAATTAATAAAAATTGATCAATTGATCAGTTTTTAACAAAAATTTATTAAAGTAAATTGAACCAAAATTTTGAAAGAGTCGTAAACAAACGTTTGAAAAGATGAAATAATTAATTTTGCTACATACCAATGAACTGAACATTTCTAACTATTAATCAACTACTGAACGAAATTATGGAAAATACCAACTAAAAAGGTCTAGCAAAGAAACAATGATATATGAATTCAAATTAAAAATAATTTGAAAACATAGTAGTTAATTACGCTACGTGGGTCAAAGCAGTTATATGCCTGAATGATCTTATGATTGGCATTTGTATGTTTGGTTTGGCTACGAGTATATCAAAACATGACCTGTTATCTGTCTATCTGCATGTTTCTCTCTGTTTTTCTGTTTCACTTTTCTTCTGTCTTTCTTTTGATTCTTAAAACAGGACAAGCATGCCAACTTGTCATCAACAATTGAGAAAGGTTTTGGACCGAATGGGCTGGGAATTCTGTCAATTACAGATGTACAAAGCATTCTTACTTCAAACCTGTCCTCTATGCTTGTGCTGCATCATCTTTTTTCTATTTTCATTTTCTCTACTTCAGTATGCACACTTTCAAGATGAAAAGTCAGATCAAGGTTATATAGTCTAGTTCATCAGATAGGAAATTGATTTTAGTATAAAAATTGGAATCCAGTGGATGTTTCACTTAAAATGTTTATAGATAGATAAAACTTTGAAGGGATTTTGTGATTGCTATCACATTAAATATGCTTGGACTAAGATTTCAGAAGAACTTTTGTAGTTGATGAGCCAATGATTAAATTCTTTTTTCTCATGTTATGTTGATCTCAGGAAATTTAAGTTAAGCTTTCCTCAAAATGAAAAGTATAACCAGTCTGAAATTAATAGTGACAAAAAAAATATATGAAGCCCAATTTTTTTTTTTTTTGAGCTTCATAGAAAAGATACATAAGTTCCATGATGCTTTATGTTTGCATTATTATCTGCAGTTTGTAGTTTGCAAGAATAAATTCTCTTAATCCCTACAGATAACCCATTTTGTTGAATGCTCAGAATGCATGAATGAATGTGACCTATTATTTCTACAGGTACCAGGATATTCTTCATTGCGTCAGAATCTTTTACATATTTCATCAAGGTTTATGCTCCAAATCTTTTAGTTGCTTTAAATACTACTGGAGATACACTTAATGATTTCTGAGTTATGGCATCCATCCTTCTGTTTTGTTAGATTAGCCAATCTTCCTGAAGAGGCAAAGAAGGATCTTGAAGACCCAGATAGTAGGTAATTGTCATCGTCCTGTGTTCTCAACTCCATTAAGTTCTTATGGCTTAGGTTATCCACTTGCCCATCTTGCTCAGTTTTTGGGATTTATATTTCATTGGCAGGTATGTTCACCCATTAGGACGCAACTTCTGAGCTGTGAAAATCTTTGAAGACAAGGACATTTTTGTTGACTTTTATCTATCATAGAGTAGCCAGATTCTCTAACCAATTTCTTAGGAATTGATGGACATTAAGAATTTTTTCAAATATATTTTTTATGTCATTTCATGCTCTTATTCCAGCAGGTTGTACTGATGAATAAAATAGTTTTCAATGACCTGCACTATCATATCTTATCTGGCACAGTCATTGCTGTTATTTTTCGACTCAACCTTTTTGTTTCTTATATCTGACGTTTATTTACAGGTATAACTTTGGATGGAGCCATGGAAAAGAGAAACTTGAATCTGGGAAGGCTGGTAAACTATCCTGTAAACTAGATTTATACGGTTCTGTAAACAGTCAATCTATATTTTACATACTGTTGGGAGAATGTTCCAAGGATGAAAAGCTAGTATATAATTCTCATGCTTGTCCAATGGAGGGCATATTCTAACATTCTGAAGGCAGTGATAAAATGGTGTTGGTTTCAATTGTGTTTTTGTACACAAAGCATGCACATATAGTCACAATAGTAATGTATTGCAATACATATAAAAGCATATTTGATTTATTAGGGACCATTACTTGAGTTGCTTTGCTTCCTTATGCCTTGTCTCATATTTATGTTAACTATTATCTAATTGATATCTGCTTGGGATGTGCCACAGATGAAAACTAGACCAATCATTAGAACTGCATAAATGCTTAACAATCTACTATGGGACAATCAGTTTTTGGTGCTGTGTGTATGAGTTGTCTTCCATGGGATGAGGCAACCCAAGCTTTTAATTTTAATAGAAAAGTAGGGATAGGATAAACATCATCAATTCAATATGTCTTCTAACATGGGCACAGTCCTGTGAAAATTTGAAGAAACTTGTGTTTAAGACTATCTTTAATTCTAGATGTAATGATGAAAGATACTTACCTTGACATCTAACTTCTTGCCCTATGTTCACACTTGGAGCTGTCTTTCCCTTCTCTTCATAGAGTTCTAACTTGTAATTATTGAACCAGTGCTGCACTAGTCCCTTGTAATTTAGAGTGAGGGCATTCAATTAACAGCAAAATGTTGTTCTTTCGTTCCTTACGGATGTTTTAAAAGCCCTATTCCAGTACCAGGTTCACCATTCAAACCGGTGACTTTTCCACTCCACCTCTAGTTGAGGAACTCAGTTCTTCAGTTATGTCTTTAATTCTTTTAAACAGAACTTGATTTAACCAGGGTTCAGCTCCATTTCCTAACTAGTTTTTATACCTCATTTTTGTTCTCAAAACATTATTTTTACATCCCTTGGGACATCATAGGATAACTCTGGTCCCTAGTCTTTGAAAACTGATGTATATTCAATTACTTGACATACATGACATTATAGTGGAAATTCTTTCAACTTTGGTGTTTTGAAGTGGTGCATGCATGCATGTTACCTTCTGTGTGTGTGGAGAGAAGGCATGCACCCTTCTGTGTGTGTGGAGGATTTCTCTTCTCTCCCTGATTCTATTCGGTAACAATGCTTAAAGATAGTTATTGTGTGGTGAAGTATGTTACTAAAAATCAAAATTTAGACCATTTCAAGCTTCATGATTAGAACAGTTATGCTGGGAAACACTCACTTCCTATTCTCTAAGGAGTGCGGCAATGTTATCTTTCTTGCTTTTGTTGATAGCAATTAGTTATTTTGTACATTTGATGATAATTTGAAAATAATATGATTGTTTCTTGATTAAATTATGTAAGTCATACTTTTCATCCTTTTTGTTCCTTTTGTTCTCTGCAGATATGTGGAAGGGCTCCTTCTACGCAAATCCAATATTTGATGTTCCGACTACAGATACATACTTAATAAAACGGTAAATGTTGGAAATGATATCTATTTTCAATATATATATATATATATATATATATATATATACATGTCTTAGTCATTGCTTTAGGGACTGTAGATCATTAAAGTTGGACAGTTGATGAGATAGATAAAAGAAGATGACATATCTTGTCATATTGCATATCTTCTCTCTTTTCCCATCCTTCTGTGTTAGCATTTTTTCTAGTGCTGAAAGGTTGGTCCATGTTAATCACACAAATGGTTCTCAAAATACATGATGCTGATCTTTTCCGGGTGTTTTAATTTCAGAAAACTCATTCCAAACTTCATATCGAATTATTTGATGATTACATGAAGGCCTACTAAAGTGCCTTCTGATTGAGAAGTTAGGAAAAAAAAAGATTAAGAGTTGAAAGTAAAAAATTTGTTTCCCAAGTGCATTTCTTGATTTCTCACTTGTTTAATGCATTTTTATACATGAGCTTCCTATACTCTAGTGACTTTCCTTGAAAGTTTAGGTGGAGTTCATAATTAAGCATACTCATTTATAATCTGTGTTGTAGGTATCCATCATATTGTGGGTCAAATATATGGCCAGAGAATGCTTTGCCAGAATTGGAATTTGGTATGTTTTGAAGATCAACTATATCTCAAGCACTAGAGTTTCATCTATCTCTTAGAAGAATACCTGTACTTAAATGTGTTTTACTTAATGTGACACAGCTTGAAATTTCAATATCCTAAAGCATTCAATAAGTTGTTGAAGTGCAGTCTTATATTAGTTATTAAATGACTGATGCTATGGACTCAACCAACTATCCTTCAAGATTTAAGTTAGCGCCATGCTGCGGCAACCATATGAAGTCTAAGTAAAATATATCCTCTCCTTAGCCACGAGTCTATTGACCTAACAAAATGCAGCTCCCCATTGAGTTATGGTATGCTGATTCTGATCTACTTAAATTTAAACTAGATTTTTTGCATATCAAATTAATAGAACCTATATGGCAGCTCCTCTTCCCAGCCATTTCAAGTTAAGAAGATGCAAAGGCATCTCTCTCTATATAAGAACGGTGTGTTCCAAGGTGTGATGGGGGAGAGAAGAGATTCATAATTTGGGTTTGGAATTAGACAACCTTTTCATTTTTTTCGATATTGAAAGAGTAACAAGAATGAACGGTGTTAAACTTTTGATTATCCTGGCGTCAAGTTGTTTTCTGGAGGACTTCTACAGTATCTTCACTATAGCAGAGTTTAAGCACAAAACTCAAGATTGATTGATATGGTTTTTTTACGCCTAGGACACTAGAATATCATACCATGAATCAAGAAAGACATAAGATAAAGGCATATTCTATTGGTTAATGATTGTATGGTCCCAATTCTTGATTGGAGAGGACACCAAAGGCCTCTACCCTTCCATCCCTTGGATCAATAGAGACGGGGGGTAGAGCTTTTGGTTTTTTCATGTTGTCAAAGAGTTGAACAATAAAAATAGATGGTGAATACTTGATCGAATTAATCGGATCATGTTTCATGCTCAAGTATGTACTGCTGGGAAATAGGCATAGTAAAATTCATGTTCAGTTTGCATATGGCTTAATATTTAAATGTCAATTATAGTGAATACTTACTGAATTTTAGATGGCATATTTTGTTTCCATTCTGTAGTATTTTGGTACAGTAATGGATTTCTGTTGAAATATTTCACAATTTGCGTGATATAAATTTAATTAGGTTGTCCACCTTCCTTTCACGCTACAAGTTTTTCTGCTGTGAAATTTCTAAACAAAAAATTGTTGATTTGTAGCTTTCAAAGCACTTGGAAAGCTGATCCTTGATGTTGGACTGACGTTAGCTTATCACTGTGATCGATACGGTAAATTCTACAAGACTCAATGTTCAACCTTTCTCATACATGCAAACTTCTAATTTTTAGATTTATAGCCTCTTTCAGGCTTTTACTTTTAACGGACAAAATCCACCAAAATAAAGTGTCTGAGGTCACCTGAACGTACTTGGGGTTGGAGTTTATGGCCATTATAATACATCTTGTTCTTGCATATTGCTTTCTCTTCTCTCGCTCTTGTTACTTTATATATATAGACACTTGATATACATAAAAATAACATGCTCAGGTGCATACATGCAAGTCATTAGTGAAATTTTTATGGTATTTTAAAGGAGTTATTTGAATAGTTCCTCGATAATTTCCTCTGTGATAGATAATCTGTGTATTAGCTTATTAGGACTGTAAATGCTTGGTCTCAACACCTTTGGGCATGAATGGATGTTATGTTTATTTGAAGTGTATGAGTCTAAATGTCCACGTGCAGTGTAAGCATATGACATCAGAATAACAAGGTTCATTCTGAGCTGAGTGCAAAACAACCTGCTTTATACTTTACCGAGTCCTCATGAAGTGATCATATGGATGTTACATATTTACTTTACACTTCTTTGTTTTCTGTTCTGGTAATTACATAGCCTATGAAGTCCCATGCTTTTAAATCTTTTGCAAGTGTTTAGACATACAAATATTATGACGATCAGTATCTATTTAAATAGTTGTCTTGATCAGTTTCAAATGGAATGGAAGTGAATGAGAATGAAGGCCTTGAACAGATACTTCTTCGCTCTCGGTGTCATAAAGGCAGACTGCTTTATTATTTTCCATCAGAACAAATGTAGGTTATTTCTCCTTTTTGTCGTCACACTTATAATTTCCAAGCTATTCTTTCCGTGTTAAAAGCCTAATTTTTGCCATCCAGTGATACTGCCGTAGTTGGTGACTCCATGTCATCTTGGTGCGGATGGCACACAGATCATGGTTCATTGACAGGTGATTATTTGTAGATCAACCACACAATTCTAGTGTTAATTGGTACATGGTCCCAAGAACTTATTCATGTTAAGAGTCTAGCAACATAGCAAGTTACCACTCTACCTGGTACTCGTGATAACCTCTGTAAATAATTATATGTATGTTTACTAGAATTTGAATTTCAGTGATACAAGCTCAGAGGTAGAACTATGTGTTTCCTAGATTGTAGTTGTCTTTTTCTAATTTTATGTCTTATTCCTCTTTTAATTCAATATGTAGGTCTCACCTGTGCAATGTTTAAAAGAGATGGTGTAGAAATACCTTCCCCTGATAGTGCTGCCGGGCTTTATATTAAAACTCGAACTGATCAAATTGTGAAAGTATACTATCTTGTCGTTGATACTTATTCGTGCAAATTTTGTCTTACAATACAAACAGTTATAAAATGTTCTCCTCTCCACTGCTATATGTTCTCTTTTGTGTATAAAAGCATGATTGTGTTGGATGCTGGGGATGTATATCGTATGATATTTCACGCATTTTACTTCTATGCATACTTCGTGGACTGAACTAAATTTTCTTTCTATAGATTTCAGGTTAAAATGTTTATTGATCTTTAGACACCTGCTAATGTGCCAAAATGTGGAATTAATTGTTGAACATTGGGTGAAAAAGCTGAGATTCTGACAAGTTCTTGTTTAAAATTCTGTAACATGTTGCAGAGAAACCCTTTTGGTTGCAACATCATAAGATACCTTCTTGTGAACGGCAGGGTTAAATTTCTTTAATTGAAGGTTTATGTGGAATATGGATGAGCTTTTGTGCAATAAGTTAGGCCTATTGGAATGGCTATCATTGTGTTTACTACGTTGTTGGAGTTCTATCTCTCTTTTTCTAAAAATCATCTTCTTGCATGAAAACCTAAAATAAGGAAGATGTGGAGGGGTAGTTTCTATCCATGCAAGATTATGATGAAATTTTGATTTTCTATAAGCTGATAATATAAATATAGATTTAGTGATTATTGTCTTTTTGCTTTACCTTGTGGATCAACTGCTTTTTACATGAAGAAGTATATAAGGGGATAAAACTATAAAGGAGTTAAAGAAAAAAGGAAAACAGATTTCTTACATTTTTTTCTGGGAATTCCGAACTAACAGGAGTGAGATGCAGTGACACTTACTGAACAGGCATATGTTGTTTTACTTTTCCTACCATGAATGTAAATTTTGCAGCCTTGTTCTTAATCCTTACTGGCTCCGGAAACATCAATCAGTGGAAAAGAATTATATGAGTGATACTAGTTATATGATAAAGTGCTTGTCTTATAATAAAGATGCATACTTCAGTCATTTGTGCAAATCCTATTCTAAATGCATTCTCGATGATCTGAGCTTCTCATAGAAACATATTTTTCTTGCACATCAGGTTGTCTTTGGAAGCGATGAGATAGCATACCAAGTTGGTGAAACCACTCAAGTACTGTCGAGAGGTTATCTTTGTGCAACGCCACATTGTGTCCGGGTACTTTCTATAATTTTTTATATTGTTGGCTTCACAGGATTTATTTCCCGTTTCTTGAGAAACCACTGAAATATTCAAGTGTTCATCTGTTTGCTTTGTGTGGTTGTTTCATGGCAGTTCTTAATATTTGATCTTTACTATGTATTTGTTGTTGCTTGATTGTCCTTCTCATTATAAACTAAAATTTGGAAGAGAAACGCCCCAGCTTGGAAACACCCTTCCTTTTGATCTTGTGCAACTTTTTTTTTTCTCGTTGCCCAATGATCTTTGTATTTTCAAGGACTAGGTACAGATTTCATCTTCTTTGTTAATTGAGAAGATTCATTTATGTGCAGATGAAAACTTGAGAGACCAATCTGAGGTTAATAATTAGACAACTTGATTTGCGATGAAAATCTTCTGATTTTTTTTTGTACCTATAGATGTACATAATTTGACCAATGATATGAAGCAATTATAGTTTTTGTCCTGCTCTGATCAATTTATGAACACTCCTGCCACATCCGACCTTGAGAAAATAAGTCATGATATAGATAATATATATACATAATACCACATGAGACCCATTCCCTCATTTGGTATCTAATGATGCCGAGCATGTATTAGATGAATTTATAAGATAGACTAGGTGTCAAAAAGTCCAATCCTTTGGACTTCTCAAGTAATTTCTTGAAGGTTATTTAAGTCTTTTTGCTTATTAAGTAGGAATCCTAATAGAGTTTGTATTCACTACTCATAAGTGTGTACTTTCTATTTCTTTAGGACACAGTATCGATAATATTACAAATTTTTCTCTCAATTTCAATATATATTTCAGTGTTCTGAAACTTGTATATCAAATCTTAATGACATAGTCAAATACTTACCTTTGCTTTCACGCTAATACATTGTGTCATCTAACAATGATAGTAGTGCAACAAAGAATTAGAGGATAGTATCCCTATCAAAAAGCACGTGCAAATCTTCTTTAGATTGAAGTGCTGATGACTTTTGCAGCTTGATTTAGCATTGCTGTAGATGCAAAGTGAATTGAAGGCCTTTGGAATGTCACCATTTTTCATTTTGAAGTCAAAGCATCTAAATTATGGTTTTATTTGTACTTTGGACTTGGATCTAGACTTGAAGTTTATGATTCTAGTTGCAACTCTATCATAACTGAATGTGTAGTGCTGGTTTCTTAAGTTATAATAAGATCTTGAGTTAAAGGAAGCAGAACTACCCAATATTGTTAGAATGAATTGTAGAATAAGATATTATTTTGTCAGTCAAGAGATATTATTACTTTATCTATACATCATTCCTCCTTATCAGTAAGGCTTTTGGTACTATGCAAAAAATGAAAGAAAAAATGTATAATTTTGTACATTACATTTGTGGATGTAGGACTTCATGGTTGAATCCTATAAATATGGCTTCCATCTTCCCTTCTACATTCTTTCCTTTATTTTCATACTTCAACATGGTACCGGATTAAATCTTACGAGTCTAGTTGTGTTTTTGTGTGTCACGTATATCTTTGTTTGGACCTTTGGTAGTAGAAGTGTTATTAATTCGATGAATTCTCTTTTTATGCAAGCAGAGTTTTTTGTTGTTGGTTAGATGAAACTTTTCACAAGTGAGAAGAGTTCTATAGTATTGGCTCGATGAATCTCTTCCAACGTAGTTGGTTTTCTTTTATGTTATTAGTTTCTTTTTTTAAAGGGAGTGTTAGAATATTGGGAGATTCATTTTAATCATGCTTAATTTGTTAGACGCAAAACTATTTGTAAAAGTAATGATCTTATTCTATAAATAAAGAGATATTAATATGTACATAATTATCCTTATAAACCAACTTCCTATAGTCTGACAAACACGTAATATTTATAAGAAATATGTAGTGTATTGATTGTTATGTCCGTGGACATATGCTTTGATAACCAAATCACTTAAACAATGTTCTATCTCTCCCTCTTCCTCCTCCTACATTCATATCTTTTATTTTTACATTTCAAACATTTGTAAATGAAAATGGAAATGTGAACAATATCTATTTTATTCTGTTGTATGAATTAGAATTTTGAGCAAAATGATTAATAATAATTGAATTGTAACCAATAATCCTAATTCTAAATTTCTGAAAAGATTTCATTCTCACTTGACTTTTCTGTAGCCGTATTTAATGTTTATCTAATATTTGTATTTTAGGCACCTTCAGGAGAAAATGCTTCTACTGTTGACCGGTCAACTTTTGCATTGTTCATGCAACCTGATTGGTAAGTTATTTTACAAAAGATGAGTGAGACTCTGGGTCTTTGTGCTTTCAGCATTGATTTTGATAGTGAACTGCACTTGGCAGTTGAAATTCTTTACCGTATAGAGCTGCTTGATAAAACTTCATTCGAAATCTGTAGCTTCAGCAGTCACGTATTAATATCAAGATGCTTTCCAATGAATTGATTAACTCGCTGCATTTTGGAAACAATAAAAAGAAGGCAATTTGATTTGAACCTCAGTTCTACTAATTTTTTGTTTAGGATTTCATTCTCTGACCAAGTTATGTATGTCTTGTAGGGATGAAAAGCTCAACTTTCCAGAGGAAATGCATATACATAAGGAGGTATGTGTGTTCTAAAGCCTTGAATTTGATTACAAACCCGATCTGTTTAAGGGACCACAAATGAAAGCGTATTTAAAGAGTTTTTAGGGGCCAAAAAGGGGCATTCATATGATTTTCCCTCTTTCAGAAAATTTAACTTAAAATCCACGTTGTGGTATTTGGTTTTGTTTAATCCTCTGAAAAGTTTGTCCTTCTGGAATGTTTATAGAGTAGAGTAGCCTCCTGATTAAAGTACCAATCATGGAGCAGGACAAAGTAGTCGGTACTCTATTAATGATTAAAAATGTCTTCGTTCTGAAATTTGGTAGTTAGTAGGATGCATAGTCAGTGAATGCTTGTTGTATGATGCGTATTATTATTATTATTAAATTATAACAAGCATCAAGTTTCATTCATATAGTTGTTTTCGTTTTCAGCTTAAGCTAGCCAACCGTTGTCTCACATTTGGAGAATACTCGGAGAAGCTCTTGGATAAATACTACCCCACCACCTGAAGGCTTCTGGATGGCAAATACATCAGCCTGCTTGTTGGCGCAGTCGTATGTTATTTGTTAATAATTATGAATAAAAGGAAAGATAACGCAGTGGAAAAGTCTAAAACTGCTGTCCTGTCCACCTTCAAAGGAAAAAAAGAAAGACGGCGAAAGGAAAATCAGTATATAATGGAGACAAGAGGATGAATTATTCAAATGAAAATATCGGGGAAAATGGCCGATTGAGCTTCCCTACACGCCTTCTCCTCTCCTTCCTTATCACTTTGCTCACGCCGTTTTTGACTATACATTTGTTTCTCTTTTTATTACTCTTTTATCCGAAAATCTCCGCTTAAAATAACAACTGCGACAAATCCTTGTACTATAAATTTATAAGGTGAACTTTAATATGTAAATCGGATTATAATAAAAAATGTTCACCCCAGTCAGCACTTGCGATGAAGGGCAGTAATGTAATATTATCGCTTAAGAGTTTCCGTCGACATATCCTATAATAGGGAGGGAGCATGCCAAGTCCAAACTTGCTTGCTCTGTCGATTCCATATTCCATCTATCCATCTATATACATATGATACGCATCAACAAACTCAATTACTGAACGCCATGTCAATCCCTTACTTGAGCAAAACTCACAGCAAAAATGGGCTTCCCAGTAAGTGTCTGCTTGTGGTGAAGCAACACAAGACTCGTTGCTACATCCTCGGACGTTGCATCTCCATGCTTTTGTGTTGGCACGACCACGCTATTCGTGACTGAATTCTCTTGCCGTGGTTTGGGTTGCAGAAATATTACGCTTATCCCGGAAGTCTCCAAGTTGCTAGGTCATTTGGTGGAAGAGCTGATTAGACAGGGTGGCTGAGGAAGTGATTCGTCATCTGGGGCTTGGAGTGGGAGATACCTCTCCGCGGACTACCGGTGGGGTACTGTACATGGGGCTGGCGAAAGGAATTCGGTTCTACTTAATTACCCAGTATTTCTCCTTAGACTTGTTGTTAGTTCCCCTCAAGTCCACGGTGAGTACTGATCTAAACTGAGGATCATGTCTCCTTACTCTTGTATATGATTATTGAAGAAAAAAAAAAGAAGAAGCAGAGAATCATACTCAAATCGGAGAAATGACGATTCTGGTACAATCCCATTTTAGTTTCTTCTTACTTCGGCTAAACATCACTAGGCAGAACGTAGAAATCGACGTCCATGTCACTTACGCGAAATTGACGAGTGGACGTAAACATGAGTAGAATCTAATTTGGTAAAATTCCCTTTATGAACCATAATCAAACGATCTTTTGAAATTGATTGAGAATTCGTTGGCCACCATCTCTATTATCATCTCTTCATTGTCTTCAGCATGGAGACAATACATTATGATAGGTAAGCTTTCGTGTGTTAATCTTGGTCTGTCTGTCTTGAGATGTGATAAGCATTTTGTGGTGTGTTCCTTGCAACTTATGATTTCTTAATATGATGTGGTCTTTGCGTTGTATCTTCCTCATGATTTGTAAATTGCGAAGAAAAAGATCCATCATGTTCCGTAAGCAACATTTATTAAAGCTTTAAAACTAAATAACACAGTGCATGATTTTCAGGCATAAACAGACAACTCTGTAGAAGTATCATGCTTTCAAAGCTCGATAAATAAGATTCTTCTATTTGAAACCATGTGTATTTCTTTTTTAAGGATTTGTTATAAAAGTATCCAATATGAAAACAAATCTAAAACCATAAAAAGAAAGTTCCTAATCACTTTGATCTATTAGCTCATCATGGCAACAACATAGTGGTATGATGAAAAGCATAATGTCCTTTATCTATCTGTGGCAATCCTAACTTAATAGTGGAGTTACAACTAGTAAGGAAATAACTACTAAGGAATTAGAAGACTTCTTTGCTAATCCAGTGGATTGGCGTAGGTGACACATACCTTCGTCGCTTAACCAAGAGGTCGAGGGTTCAACTTTTAGGAATGCAGCAAACTCCTGAGCTAGCGATAGCCTTCCTTAATTTGAGATATTCCCACCTCAGAGGGATTAGTCCCCGACTAATCTTTTTTTATAAAGAAAAAGAACACTTCTTTGCTACAAGTCTTATTGAAACAACTATAGTAATACAAAAGTATTGTTAACCAATGCCTTAGAGAGAGAGAAGCTCTTGCCCTTTCCTCGAATGCCTTCCTTTTTCCTCCCCCAATTCTTCTCCTTCCTCTCCTCATACTAATCTTTCCCCGGTTGCTAATCTTTTGGTCCTAACTGTCTTCGTTTTTGACTTCTTTACTCGGCAGAATCCTAGTCTAGGATACACCTTTACCCTTTGGTTCAAGGGTACTTTGGTAATTCTCCTTCTTTGAACCCATTATCGTAGCTTTCAAATTACCATTTTTTGTTAAAACCTTTGGGCGAGACTTATCATGTGTTTTCCCCTCTATCAGTTTTTGCCTCATTGAGTAATCGCCAGTGCCCTGACCTCCCCCCTTCCATCCTTCTTCGTTTGGTTCCTCACTTGCTCCACCCCCTCTGTTAGTTAGGTTCTTGTTCCTAAGAGGAAACCCCTAAAGTTACATCCAGTCTATATGTTCCCGAGCAACCTGAAGTACCTCTAAATCATTCACAGTTGCTCACCATTAAATGTGACCCTAACATTTTTTCCCTGATGTACACTCTAGCTTTTGAAGCATCTGAGGTTAAAATTTAGGATGCCCCCATCTCTTTAATAGTTCCTACGCCAACTTAGGCCTCCACTAAAATGGTTGAGAAGCCTTCTACTATAGCAACTAGCTCATCCAATGAGGATTCCACCTTGGTGAATATTTTTCCCAAGGTTAAATCGGGAAGGAATCCAAGTTGCAAGAAGAAAGGGGTGGAACCTTCCCACACCAAATAAGCATGACTTTACTTGTTTGATATACTAGAGGACTGATCAGACCTCAGAAGAATCAAGCAGAAAAGGATGTCATTTTTGGAAAGCAAACCCCTCCTAATTGGTGTTCTTAAAACTAAAATAAGGATTGGGAAGATAGAGGAGGAGCTCAAATTCTTAGGTAATAGAGCTTTATATCTAATAACTCCCACCACTTTAATAAGAGAGTTGTGGTGGGTTTCAATCCTACATAAATACAAGTCATTAAACTTTTCAGCTATAATTTACTTGTTCATTTACATTGTCAAACGAACATATGTCTAAGGCCAATCATAATATCTATTACATACGCTATTAACTTTGGAATTCCCTCTATAATGATTTGACGAGGCTTCACATAGGAATTCAAATTCCTTGGCTCCTTATTGGTAATTTAAACTGCACTTTTACATTAGATGAGGTTGAGGGAAAAAGGGTAAGCAATTTACTCAAGCAAGGAACTTAGATCAATCACAAACATGCTTAAAATCACTAACCTTAATTTTGTAAGTCAATTTCATATGGATAAATAAACATAGAGGTGGCTGGTTTATAAGAAAAAAGCTGGATAGAGCTTTGGTGAAAAGTGAATGGCTCAACAAATTCTAATTCAGTTTTGCACAATTTGACCCTTCTATATGTTTAGATTACTCAACCATTAAAATAAAGGTCATGACCATCCTTAATCCAATCAAAGCTTCTTTTAGATTCTATAATTTCCTGGTACAGGTTGATGGATTCTAGGATGCTTTTAGAAGAGGATTGAATTGATCAATTGTAGGATGTAAAGCTTATCATATTGTCTCTAAGCTAAGATTCGTGAAAGAAAAAATTAAAGCACTTAAAAGGAGAGCCTATCTAGATATTGAAGCTTTTTTTTTTTGGTAAATTAGTTAATGAAGCTTAGGTTATGTCCAGTGAGGAAATCTTTAAACACTATCAGAGGGAGCTTTACAAAAATCGCAATGATGAAAAGGCAAGAATAACAAACACTTTATAACTACACTCAAGCATTGCTTTATCACAATTCTTTCCTCAGGCAAAAAGCCAGAGTAGTTTGGCTTATATAAGGACATAAATGCACAAGATTCTTCTTTAACACACTATTGTCTCACAAGAATTTCAACAAAATCAATTCCTCAATGGATGTCCATAAGAATCTCTCCAATAAGCATATGATAATGAAGAATATTGCTTTTGATTATAATAGTGGATTATTAGGTACTACATCCTCATGCAACTCATTAATCTAATGCTTGAGAGCTTATGTTGACACAAGACTAGATGCACAAGCTTGGTCTCTTTTAATAAGTCATGTCACCTTTGATGACATCAAAGAGGTGACGTTCAACTTCAAACTACATAAGGCCCCAAGACAAGATGATTTTAATCCATACTTTTTCTAAAGCACCTAGGATATTATAGATTTAGTTGTGGAAAGTGTTTTTAAATTCTTTAGTAGTAGCAAAATGCTAACAGGAATAAGTAAAATACACCTATATCTCATACATAAAAAGAAAATTCCAATATACATGCGGGACTTTTGTCCCATTTCTTACTTCAACCTGGTTCATAAAGTTATAGATGAGATACTTGCTTTAAGGTTGAAGGTGGCTGTTAAACTTCTCATCAATCCATGCTAGGGTGCATTTATCAATGGGAGGAACATAACAAATAATCTCCTTATGGCTCAGGAGCTATTTAAAGACTACGATAGTAAGTCTTCAATCAAAAGCTGCTCTCTAAAGATTAATCTTTTCAAGCCTTTTGATACACTTGATTGGCAATTCATATTCAATTTTCTTCATGCATTTTATTTCCCTACTCAGTTCTTCTCCGAGATTGAAGCTTACATTACAAAGATATATTGCCTTGATTAATAGAGAAACTACCTCTCTCTTACATAGGGCAATAGGTATTAGGAAGAGGAATCCACTATCCCACTATTTTTTTTATTACAAAGGAGAAACAAACTAGCTAGCCCAAAGCTCGTCGATACAAAACGTCATGCTTGTCCCGGAGGAAAAGCTCCATAATTGAAGACGGTGGTTCCTGAAGAAAATGAACACCGTGGTTGAAACATACTGCAAGGGCGGCCAAACTATCCACGCATTGGTTCCCTTCCCGAGGCACATGCTGCAACTACGTTTCCCACGCTCGGTGGAGTAACTCTCGTGTACCTGCCAACAAAAAACCATGGTCAGCAAAATCCGTCCGGGAAGAGGATAGGATATTAATGACTTCAAGGGAGTCCACTTCGACAATGACACTGCGATACCCC
>JAOTAW010000008.1:25921248-25935899 GCA_025629945.1 Erythroxylum savannarum | reverse complement strand
TTCTCCAAGCATTTTGAACTCTTGATGGAATGAGTTCATTACTCTCATTTCTCACCACTGTGATACCGCTCTTTTTCAGTACTACTTATACCGGGCTCACCCACTCACTGTCTGATATGGCATATATGATCCTTGCACTTAGCAATTTAGATACCTCCTTCTTTACCACATCATGAATAAGAGGATTCGATCTCCGGGGTGGCTGCCTAACTGGTTTGGACCTGTCATCCAAAAGGATTTTGTGTGTGCAAACCAAGGGATCAATTCTGAGTATATCCCCTAAAGACCAACCTATAACCCTCCTATATCTTTTTAACACAGAAACTAGTCTCTCTTCTTTAGAACTACTCAGAGAACTGGAAATAATAATAGGCAATTTGTAGTCAGCAACAAGAAAGACATATTTCAAGTTAGAGGGAAGGGGTTTCAATTCTAAATCAGGGGGTTGCACAATAAAAGGAACCAGCTTTGGTATATCAAATGCATTCAGTGAAAGTGGTGCGTCCATGTGACTTCGGGATGATGATTTAAGCTCTGTGCAGTGTGTATGTCCTCTACTTCCCGACCCAGTTCCACAATCAGATGACCTGGAAACAACAGAATTAGGTTCAGTCTGATCAGTAGAAGAAGAAAGTAAATCAGAAGTGGGAGTGGTATTAGAAGGGTTTAGAAAAGTAGTAGGATCACTGCTATCCTCTTTTAATATTCCATCACCAGTTAAAGGAGAAACTACATTCATAGCTTGCATAAAAGCTTCTTTTTCATCAATTCCTGCAAAATCAAGAAACACACCTTCCTCAAGGCTATCAAGTGCAGAGTCAGCAGTAATATCAAAACAAAAAGACGCCTCAGAATTTTGCGGAGTAAAAAGCCAGCTATCTATTTCTAAACAATAGACACATGATGCATCACCTTCACATGCACAAAAATCAGAAGAACGGGAGGAGGATAAACAAGCAAGTGCTTCATGATGATTCACACCCATATTACAACAGTCAGCCTCATACACCTCAGTCTCATGCAAATTTTCCACATCATTATCATGACATTCAATCAAACTAACACCCAAGTATGAACAATCTTCATAACCATGACTCATAGCTTCTGAAAGATTAAATTGTACTTCTTGATCCCCAATCCCTATAGTGATAAGGCCCTTCTTCATGTTAATTATGGTCTCAGCAGTTAAAAGGAAAGGCCTACCTAGAATCAAGGTACTTTCAGAAGGAAGCTCATTAGTCATATCATGAACATAAAAATTGGCAGGAAAAACAAGACCTTTGACTTGCACAAGGATATCCTCTAGAATGCCTTTAGGGTATCTCACTGTCTTATCAGCTAGACCAAGCACTACACTAGTGTCTTTCAAAGCTTCAATACCCAAGGTCTTATAAATAGAGGTTGGCATGACATTAATGGCTGCACCTAAGTCAAGTAAGGCATGAGAAACAGTCGTTCTACCTATGGTACAGGGGATAGTGTAAGAACCTGGATCTTTGCATTTAATGGGCAATTGTGGCTTAAATAAGGCACTAACACTCAACCCCAGTTCGATTTTCTCGCTATGCCTATACTTTCTCTTGTTTGTGCAGAGGTCTTTCAAAAATTTAGCACACTTGGGCATCTTCTTAATCAAATCAAGTAATGGCACATTTACCTCAAGTTTGCTAAACATTTCAAACAACTCCTCATTGTCTTTCTTGTCAACAATCTTTTTACTAACCAGATAGGAATTTGGAAAAGGCAAGTCACGAACTTTTACCTCATCGCCTTTTGAGTTGGAAGGTGATCCTTCCTCCATAGGTCTCTTCAGGATAGTTGTTGCCTCTTCCTCATTTTGTACCACTGGTTGCTTTTGAGATTTCTCCATGAGCTTCTTTTCTTGAAGGCTTTCAGATTGAATAGATTGGGAATTTTCTTGAGTAGTGTTGGCAGGAGGACTCTCAACTTCCATTTCCTCATCAACCGGTTCTTCATCCTCTTCATTCTCTTTGAAACTCACTTTCTTAGCTCCAATTTTCTTCCCACTTCTCAGTGTGATTGCATTCAAAGATTTTGGATTTATCAATGTGTTGGAGGGTATCGAACCACTACTCTTTCCTTATTGCTCACTCAAGTTGTTGGAGATTTGAGTAACAAAAGTGTTCAAGTTCTCATTCTTAGTCTCTATTTGCTCCAACTTAGAGAACACATTTTGTAGGCACGAGTCCATCTTATTCCCCATAGCATTCAACTTAGCATCGGTTTGTGCCTTCTCTTGATCTAATCTTGAGTTAACCCCAGCAATGCCCTTCATGATCATAGCAAATTCATCACCCTTAGAAAAAGAAGATGATTTTCCTTTATTAGACACCATTTGATTGGAAGATTTTCTTGAGTGTTTCCTTGATCTCCACCCCATCTAAAATTTGGGTGATCTCTCCAACCTGGATTAAAGGTGTTGGAGTAGGGATCCCTCTTCTGATATTGTCCATTTCTGTTTTGGTAAAGGGCATGAACTTCTTCATATCTAGCACAATTATTGGATGCATGCATCATAGACCCATAATACTCACAACCGGCTACTATAGCTTGAGAATGACCCACTGAATTAACTTGCTTGGCCTTCACATTATTCTCCAAAAGATTGAGTCTTTTCTCTACTCGGTTTCCCAAAAAAACAATTTCAGCAAGAATATCTTGGGAAGAAGCTGAGGAGGTATTGCACACACTCCTTGTGTCTCCAGATTGAGGGTCATTGGTAGCCATCTTTTGAAGTAGGTCCCATACATCATTGGGACTTAATTCTCTGAGCGAACCATTTTTAGCGACATGAATTGAGGGCTTATGATGTGGAAGGAGCCCTTTATAGAAAGAGTTTACTAGATCATTCTTTGAAATGTTGTGGTGTGGACACTGGGCTAGAAGTCTGATGAACCTTATCCAATATTCATGCATGGATTCATTATCTCGTTGCACCACACTAGTTATCTCCTTTTTTAGCCTTGAAGTCTTAGAAGCGGGAAAATATTCATCCAAGAATGCTCCTTTCAACTGATCCTAGGTCAATGTGGTGAAATGTTGAGGTAGTGTGTAAAGCCACTCCTTGGCTTTTCCTTATAAAGTGAAGTGGAATGCTCTCCTCAATACATCTTCAAGATTTGTCGTGGGTGGTTTCATGGAAGAACACACCATATGCATAGTCTTAAAATGCCTATATGGATCATCACTTACAAAGCCATGGAATCTAGGTAAGGAAGAAATTAATGCTCCTTTAATTTCAAAGTTCACATCATCAGTATAAAATCCATAAGGGGCCATAGTCAACATTGGAATTATTAATCTCCCTCATGCTTTTGTTATCCTCACCGTTATTCCCTAGGTTGTTCTCACCATGTCTGTTGTTCCCATTAGGCCCATTATATCCATTATTACCATTATCACCATCTATGGTATCTTGCTCTAACTTAAAATCACAAGCAGACAAGTGTTCACTAGAGGTAGCTCTCTCACTAAGTTCTTGTTCACTAGATGATAAATTTGACTCTTGTGAAATATGCTCCTCTTCAACAAGAACTTGACTTGCCCTCTCTATTCTCCTCTTTCTTCTAATCTTTTTCACTAACCTCTCAAGTTCAAGATTTAAAGCATTCAAAGGTAAAGCCCTATCACTCCTAGGCATAAACAGTAACAATAAGAACGAGGTGCAAAACTAACTTACACAACAAGATTCAAGGTAAAAAAAATGGAAGAATCTGATGAGTGCAAGTGTGTGTGTGTATGAATGTATGAGTATGAATGACTTTACACTTTATAGTGTATGTAAGAGTGTGAAAAACTGTAATATGAACAATTAATCAAAGAATGTCAAAAATTGCACCAAAATGCATAAAAGAGCAAATTTCCTAAAAACTTGACTTGGAGAATGGAGTCCTACACTCAAAAAAGCAACCGAGTAGGCTATAATTAAGCAAACAGGAGCAATGTAATCCAATAAACAACAACCAAGTCAAAGATTAACCCAAAACTTTTATCTAGCCAAGAAAATGCATAAATGCAAATGGAAATGGACTATGTAATACCAATGCAAGTATGAGGCTCAACATAAAAATCCCAGTCAAACGTTACTTGACACTTAGTTACTAGGAACCAATTTCTTGGCTCCCCCACAACAGCGCCACTTGAAATAACCTATGATCCGATGTTGCGTTGGGGTTACTTCAAAATTTAACCAAAGATTGCATATAGTGCAACCTCGGGTCGTTCTCTTTGAAGAACCAAAAAAATGAAATTAAATTCCGAAGTAACTAAATGTAATGCAGCCTAAACTATGGAATGGGGTGTGATTTGATCAATTACCACTAAAATTGCAATGAATTAGAATAAACATAAAGGACCTTTTTTAAGTATTTTAAATTTAAAATGAGTAATATGAAATGGTAGTGAGCGAATGGAATAAGAAGAAAAGCACAAGTAATTAATAATTATAAACGTAACCCTCCAATTCAATAGCGCAAGAATTAATCACTTAAACAGATATTAGAGTTAACATAAATGAACCAAAAGTTATAATCGAGCTTTTAATCCAACAACCGAGCCACTTCGAATTGTTACAAAAATATTTTCCAAAATCTCAATCTACTAACTACCACCAGAATGGTAAAATAGAACTAAGGATACTAAAAATGATGCTCTATTTTTACTCCATAATTAAGGAAATAGAATTAATACCAGCAACCGATATAACAATCCAATCATTCAAGCTACCTTGAATAATCACCAAACATTCACTAAAATCTCAATACCAAGTCTTGACCCAAAACAAATAAATGAAATTGAACCAAAAACAGCACAATATCAGTTGCCAAATAATAACCCAGCCATAGAAATCTTCCAATTCAAAGAGATAATCCATACATAACTCCAAATAATTAAATAGTTATCCTAAGGCTTAGGAATCACTAAATAATCAAATGGGTAGAAAATAAATGCAGCATTAAACTCCCCTATGAAAATCCAAGCTCTTGCCATTGGCATTGAATCAGAGGATTAGGATGAACTAGCCACGAAAAACCATGGAAGACACTAGATACAATGGGCTACGGTGGTCAGCCATGGAAGGTGGGAGATGAAGGTCCAGATTTTGTGGAGATGAGGACCAAGATACCTAAACCCATACTTCTTCTTTTAAAACACCTCTGTCGATCTTCTTCTCTGCTCAGACCACACACCTCACTTCTCTTCAGGTTCCAGCCCACCAGTAGACCAACAACACACCTCCAACGCAAACCACGTACCACGCCAGCCGCCAGACCACGCTCGCACCTCAACTTGCGCTATTTTTTTCGTTTTTCCTGCTGCCTCCCTTACGCGCCGCCTCCTAGTCTCCACACACCACGCACACACCCCTCTTCACTGTAGCTGATGTGACAATTTTGTTGCATAGTTCTTGGTCCACAGCTACTGTGCTTTCAAAACCCTTCTAAACTTTTAGCCTCCAACGCTAACGCTGTCGTTTCTTTAGTCCCTCTGCTGTTGTAACATTGTCCACTCCAACTTACTCTCCATGCTACCATTTCCTCTTTATTTCTCTAGACCACGCTGCCGTTTTTGGTCCTCCCAGTGCACAACATTTTGGACTGCTCTTTCTTTTCTTCTGTTATTGCGTTTTCTTCTTCAATGTTTTAATGCTTTGTCTCGTTACTTAATTGTTTTCAACTTAATTTCTCCAAGTACCTGCAATAAAAATTACAAATAAAATAGCATCAGTTGTCATAAAATCAATTTATCACAGTTAAACCAAAATACGACAATTTTTGCCCTTATAAACACATATTAAATGTATGGCACAATAATTCAAGTAATAATCAAATAAGGCTATAAAAACCAATTTTAGTGACAAAACCCATCCAAATGATATGAAAATATGTATGAATAAATGAGTTTGTCAAGTACTTCCCTGAAATGCTGAACATGCTCAGTTTCAGACTGACTATAAATCAAAATATCATCAAAATATACTACCATGAATCTTCCAATGAAAGGTTTTAGTACCTGGCTCATTAGCCTCATGAAAGTGCTAGGTGCATTAAATAGTTCGAACGACATTACAAGCCACTCATACAACCCTTCCTTCATCGTAAAAGATGTTTCCACTCATCGTCAAACCAAATTCAAATCTAATGGTAGCCGCTACGCAAATCAATTTTGCTAAAAATTATTGCCCCATGTAGTTGATCAAGCATGTCATCCAATCTCGAAATGGGGAATTTATAACCCACAATAATTTTGTTGATGGTTCTACTATCCACACATATCTACCAACTTCCATCCTTGTTTGGTGTTAATAACATTGGAATGACACATAAACTCATGTTTTGTTGGATATACCCCTTACGTAACAGGTCCTTTATTTTCTCCATTAAGATCTCACTCTCTTTAGGCTCATCCGGTAGTCAGGAAGGTTAGGCAAACTGACTCCTAGAATTAAATCAATGTGGTGATGTGGAAAATCTTCTGACATTGTTTCCTAAATTCCTCCAGCAAAGCCCTGATAACATTAGGGTACTCACTTTCCTCTATTTTCCCCGCATCCACAAAAAGAAATGGTTTCATAATTAAAGCATGCGCTTCCTTCGTCTCTTGAATGTCAGTAGTCATTTCTTGTACAAATCATGTAATAGTAATAAAAGCCTTGTTCACCACCTGCCTAGATTGCTCCCTTTTAAGCAGTAATAGTCTAAATTTCTGGCCCTCCTTAAACTTATAAGTGTTTTCTCTTCCAAAATATTGGGCATCAATAACATACTGCCATAGCCTACCGAACAACAAATGACAAGCATCTATATCAACAATATCACAACAAATTTTATCTTTATATTTCCTTTAAAAAAAAGGAACCTTACAACGCTCAATGACTTGAATAAGGGTTGTTGGTTGATCCACCTATAGAATAAGTAGGATGTCAATTTTGCCCCGACTTACCCTGCTCGACCTAATTTTGGCTCGAGTTTTTCAAGCCACGGACCGGCCCAGGCCCTACCAAAACTTGAAAAAAGATGTCATTTTTTAATTTTTTTTAAAAAAATAAACGGATGGCTGGCCTCGCCCACTCGTGACATATTTGTTCATAGGTCGGCTAGCCTTTAGCCTAGCCGGGCCGGGCCAGGAACATTGACATGCATAAGAATAACGGCTTAGATGTTTCTCCATAAGTAATTGTAGAATTTCTGTAGTTGTTCTATCAATAATATTCTTAGAACTTCCATTATCAATAATAATATCAAAAATACGGTTGTTAACAGTGCACCTGGTGCGAAAGAGTTGGTGCCTCTGATTATTTCTTTGATGCTTTGGTGTCAACATCATACTCCGTAGCACAAAACTTAGTTCAACGTCCTCTTCATACTCATTATCAAAATCTCCATCAAGACAATAAAATACTTCCCTATCTTCCTCATCATCTTTATTAACAATATTAGGACACTCATTAGAACGATGCCTAGGTTGATTACACCTATAGAATTTACCAGTCATCAGTTTGGAGTAAGCGTCGATAGCATTTTGTATCTCTTTCTCATCCCCTCGCTTTTGTTTTCTCGATACCTTGTCGTCACTATATTTAACACCACGTGTGTATTGCGTGGGTTTGTTTTGACCATCCCTTTCTATCATTGATCTACTTAAGTCCCCCCACTAATTCCTCATAGATTAATCAAACTTACTTTGTTTCTACTGCAACATCAGCTTTGCCTTCAATGATAAATTTTTAGCCTCCATCATAATCTGCGCAACTTGCACTCTAATCTTGTCTCCAATTGCTTGTAACACCCTCAATATGGAAACTACAACCATCCACACATAAGACAACCAATTTCCTATATATACATTCACGACATGCATTTCGTTTCAATGTTATATATATACACAGTATAAAACTCCCCGATGCTTAACATTGCCATTTAACAGTAATAAAACATTTTTACATTTACATGGCAATCCAAAAGAAAACATTCAATTTCCTTTAATCATTACATGTACAATCATATTTAACTAAAATCGCATTCCAAAAATACTTTTTCTTCTATCTATTGGCCTTGGTCCCTACAGATGTTCCTTGTACCTTACTCCTATGACTTGGACCTACACGGATTAACACCAGTGCTAAGCTTAAAAGATTAGTAGGGAAACACTTAGTTTAGATGACCACTCACAGCAGTCATATGCCAAACACATACATTCATGAACATCGCACAAATATAAATAAGGATGGCATAATTAATCAAATAAATAATGCAAACATGCTTCAATATTTTTTTTCATATACCATAAATTCACCTTTAAAACTCGAACATTGATATTCAACACTCAATGATACAAATTATCATTACAAATGCAAATGCTCATTCATATACCGATTATTTATATTTTCATACTATATTTCTTATTTATATCTTTTTACTTTAATTTTTGTGTTAGGCCTGCACATTTTCTATGGGTGTGGATAACGGGTGTTGTGGATATTTGAAGCTATCAAACTGTGGATACCTGATGGTATTGAACTGTGGATACCCAAAGGTATCAAACTGTGAAAACCTAAAGGCATCAAGCTGTGGACACCGGTGGTGTAAAACTATAGCAGCTGCACTATAACCAAGACAATAGAGCAGGCACTATAACATTTCCTTTAACCATTTGCAAACTTCATAATTTATATATCAACAAATCATATGAAATATTTCAAGTTATAAAATCTATATATGTGTTCATAAATGCAAGTCATAACTTATCACCATTAGGAGGGTGTCAAATTCACACTTTTATAATCATACTATATATATATATATATATATGAACAATAAACATGCGTACCAATCATTTATATACAAGTAAGTTTTCTTTGGAATGCATTATGTTCAATCTTAAATTACATTGTTCAATAAACCAATTCACACATAGTAAGTCCTACTTTTTGAAAGGTCTCATACACATTCAAAAACATTAAAATAAGATTCGGTAAAAAATTTGGATACGAAAACAATGCCATGGTCGTGATAGACACTCTCTCCATTCATACCACTACTTGTTCCTTTATATGAATATAGAAAAAGTCATAATTGGGTATTCTAGGTCTTCTAAATATTCTTCCTCTATGTCTATAGTTTCTATAGCATAAATAATCAGACCATTTGGACTTCTAAATCATGAGATATAAGACAAATATCACAAGCTGCTATAAAATAGGGGCAATATTAGGTCACCTTTTTTGACCTCAATTTCTAAGGTCATAAAGCCAGAATGAAGTCAGAGCCCCTCTAGATATATTTAGCTCTATGTCTTAGGTTTCATATGCAACTAAAATCACATAATGTGGAGGTCTGTAGGCCGAGTTATGATTCAAACAATGTGACTAACTCAAACAAACCCTAGACAAAATTCCACTACACAATACTCTCTTGTCATATTCAACCAATTCTATCTGAGATAACACCAAAATAACACCAAAGCAACATCCCAAAAATAATTCCACATCCAAATGAATATTTATATATATTCAATCATACACAATATTTATATATATTCAATCATACACAAATATAGAAATCAACTAAGTGAAGTCCCAAACCTGAAAATTGTCAAAGTAGGTCTTCTATTGGCTTTCCTTTCCTTCCTCTTTGGCATTGCTTGACTCACCAACTAAAAAAACCAAAAATATAACTCTCAATCCCAATTCCATCCTTATAATTTCATTCCTTAATAAGCAAAGTAAGAAGAGATAAAGGTGAAGAGAAAATCCCTAACTTTTACCTTGATTTCCACCTATGATTGGCTTGATTTCTTAAATGAAAAATGATAGGATGAAGAAGGTGAAATGGAGAGGGGGATATCTGAACTTAGAACCCCCAAAATGTCGTGCATCTCCCCTCTCCATATCCCCATTCCAGAACTTTCAAGACTCACACATATGCTTAATTCCTATTGGACACACATGCTTTATTATTATTGGTTACACACGTCTTAATCCAAGTGGTCCATGTGTTAACTATAGCAAAATTGAATATTGGTCCTTCTTCTTCCTTTACTTCCCACATTGGCCTACAATATTATAAATTAATTTCATTCCCCTATGTCTTAGTTTTCTAATGTAATAAATTTCATGTAATTTGGTTAACTATTTTGGGAGTTATACTCAAAACACTACAGGCTGTTCGAAAACAGGGACAACAGTTATAACTCAACTTTAAGCCAGAATTAAAAAATCTTAAAGGCATAATAAAATTTCGATTCCTTTATGGAAGTTTTATATTTATGTCTCTAGATCAATCTCCAATTGGAATTATCCAGTTTGGAGGTATACAAGCCAAGATATGGCCAAATTACAAAGGTATGTTCATGTCAAAATGAACAAATTGCCCATTTACCCAAACCTTGTACATTAAGTACCGTTATGTCTCTTACTATACGTAGATGCACTTAATTCATTTGTTATGCTCACTTCTTAATACACCCTAGACATGATATAATACTTCTAGGGTATATGTTGGGGCTTTACAAGAATAAGGGGATTTCGGTTGAATTCATTTATTAAAATAAAGTAATATTAAACTATTGGAGACAAATCAAACCAAACAGTGTAAAATTCTAAGGATTAATCAGTGGGCTTCGAATCTATTTTCTGGTTCAATCTTGAAGTTCACATGAAAGTGCACAATCAATCATCATATTATTTTCATAACTCTCTTTGAAGCTATTAATCGTAGGTTAATAATAAGCTTTGTTAATCTGATTTTTTTTGTTAAATCAGAAGAATTTATACAAATATAAAAGTTATGTACATTGTTTGAGACTACTCAAGCGGTGGTCTCTTAAGGCACTAACGGGTAACTCATTTGTTAGCTACCCACTTTCCATATCAGTAGAGACTAGTTGAAACAAAGGTTCTTTTGCTATATAAGGGGCCCAGCAAAAGATACCTTTGGAAGCTACATCACTTCCTTACATCACACCCATACATCCAAAACAATATCAGCTCTCCAACCAAATCTACACATAGTTATCCCAACTTACCAGACTCATTTTAACCACAAAAGCAACTTCACCTCAACTTCCAGTTCCAAGATTGGATTGCTACCTTTCCTTCTGCTTGCCTTGAGGAAACAAGAAGAATTGATTGATGATGTCTCTGTGTTATCACTTATCTGTCAATATCCGAATGATGATGCTTCCCTGCTACTTAGATCACTATAGAAACTTCACTGTTGTATTTGTGTTGATACTAACCTTGTGCAAACCTAGAATCCCTCCATAGGTGATGGTTTTTCAACTGTTGAAGTTAGTGCACTTTTTCCTTGCATTCATCTTATCTGTTCCGAATAAGACCAAATTCCTTCCAATTCTATATGTTCTGATTGTAACTAAGATGTTTCCTGATCCTGTCCTTTCTGTTGCTGTGGAGGCTGAAGGAATGTTGGACCTCCATCTAACCTCTATCTGCTTTTCAAATGTAGACCCACATGCTGTTGAGCCAATTGATATTCCCAAGCTATCAAACCTATAGAAAAAAAATGTTAGTGAGATATACATTTAGTTTATTACCTCCTCTCGATATTTGAGCTTAGAAGTTCCATAACTTGGGAGATTACTCTGAGGTACACACTCCCAACATCCTTGGCTTCATCTTTGAAAGTTCTAGCATTCCTTTCAGACCAAATATGGTAAACAGTAGTAGATAGAAGGATTGGGAAAAGAATAATGTCTGAAGTTCTTGTATTGGAAGCAATATTAAACCAAGTGAGAATAGATAGAAGGTTTGGCTGATTAGGGTAGGGTAAATGAATACGTGAGAGGCATTGGTCCCAAATTGATTTAGGGAATGTACACTAAAAAAACAAGTGGTCAATGGTTTCATTATATAGCGATCCCAAACTGATTTAGAGAATGTACACTCAAAAAACAAGTGGTCAATGGTTTCATTAGCCGAAATACACAAGGAATAGTGGTTAGGAGTTTGGAGATAGCAAAGTTTGTCCCGGGTTTGTAACTTTTAAAGGAAAGCAAGCCACGGTATAAAAGAACACCTAGGACTATTGCTTTCGGACCATACTAGCTTGTGCCAAGGTGTTAAGTCAAAATGACTTTACGATAATGATTTTGATGAGGAACAAATAATCATATTACAAAAAGCAGACGGAAGCAAATTAGAAAAGCAGACGGAAGCAAATTACAAAATGCAGACGGAGGCAAATTAGAAAAGCAGACGGAAGCAATTTACAAAAAGCAGACGGAAGCAAATTAGAAAAGCAGACGGAAGCAAAATCGAAAATCAGACGGAAGCAAGATACAAAAAGCAAACGGAAGCACGTGCAAAGCAAAAATGAGACGCAAGGCGCAAAAGCAAAAAAGCAAACAGAAAAAGTCAGACGAAAGAAAGCAGATGGAAAAAGTCAGACGAAAGAAAGCAGACGGAAGAAGCAAAGCACGTCAGATGACGAATCAGTCTGAGTTAGTTATAGAACTCAACTGAATAACTGATTCTTGAAAGATCAAGAAACAAGAAGCAAGAAGCAGTTGAAGACGAAGGCTATAAATATGAGTCGGAGTCGAAGACTACAGAAGTTAGCGAAATTAAAAAAGCTTAGCAATTCTTGAGAGAAATTATTGTGCGAAAAATCTAGAACTATTTTTCTGTAACAAAGCTCAAGTTATCTTTCAGTTAAAAGAAGTGCAAATAGCCTGAAGAGGATAAGTGTGAAAGAATACTAATTGTAAGAGACCTAAAGACGCTCGGAAACAAAGCATACTTATAACGTTTTGAGAGATAGTGGAATCTCAGAAAGATATCTGAGGACTGGACGTAGTCCACGGTTTGGGGTGAACCAGTATAAAAATCGTTGTGTCAACATCTCTCAACTCTTAATCTCTCTCTTAACTCTTAATTTTTGATCTTACTAGTTTTACACAAGTCTTCAAAAATACTTTAAAACTTTGATTTCCAGTAGTTTTTGTGAAAAGAACAAGGTTCTTTTAACAAACTCGTTTACGAAGGGGCTTAAGAAAAAAAGAATACACAATTCAACCCCCCTTCATGTGCATTTGTATATCGTATAATAAGTACTGTATTAACGTGTGATTCACTTCAATAGCTCTCAAATGAATCAGATTAGGTAGCCTCGATAACCGAATCTCAGCTGCACTGATATTAAACTTCCTGTTTAAAGCATCTGCCACCACATTAGCTTTCCCTGGGTGGTACTAAATAGTACAATCGTAATCTTTCAATAATTCAATCCATCTTCTCTGCCTCAAGTTCAACTCCCTCTAGCTCAGTAGATATCTCAAACTCTTATGATCTGTATATATCTGGAAAGTCTTTTCATACAAATAATGTCTTCAAATCTTTAGAGCAAAGACAACTACAGGTAGCTCTAAATCATATACCGGATAATTGATCTCGTCAGGCCTTAATTGTCTCGATGCATAGGCGATCACATGCTGCATCAGTACAGATCCAAATCCTTGATGCGACGCATCACTGTACACCACATATCCTCCAGTCCCCGATGGAATATTCAGCACCAGTGTAATTATTAACCGATGTTTCAGCTCCTAAAAGTTGTTCTGACACTCCACATTCCATCTGAACACTACATTCTTCCTCAGAAGTGTTGTCAAAGGGGCTAAGATCAGAGAGAACCCCTTGACAAACCTCCGGTAATATCTGGCTAAACTTAGGAAGCTTCGAATTTCAAACACGTTACTCGGAGCTTCCAAATTCATCACTGCCTCTATCTTCTTTAGATCTACTTGTATGCCATGTCTAGTCACTATATTTCCCAGAAACATAACCTGATCTAGCCAAAATTCACACTTACTGAATTTGGCATACAACTACTTCTCTCTCATGATCTGTAAAATAACTCTCAGATGCTTATCATGTTCCTTTTTGCTCTTCGAATACACCAAGATTTCATCAATAAACACAATCACAAATCGATCCAGGTAGGGCTGAAACACCTTATTCATCAAGGCTATAAAAGATGTCGGGGCATTAGTCAGCCCAAACGACATCACTAAGAACTCGAAGTGCCCATACTTGCTTTGGAATGCAATCTTAGGTACATCAACCTCAGCTATCTTCAACTGATAATACCCTGATCTCAAATCTAGTTTAGTAAATACCTGAGCTCCCTGCAACTGATCAAGCAAGTCATCAATTCTAGGCAATGGGTACTTATTCTTCACTGTCACCCGATTCAGCTGCCTATAATCGATGCATAACCTCAAGGTCCCATCTTTCTTCTTCACAAATAGCATTGGAGCTCCTCAAAGTGAAACACTGGGTCTAATAAAACCCTTTTCCAGCAACTCCTGAAGGAGAGTTGAGCCTTCAACTCCTTCAGTTCCACAGGTGTCATCATATATGGAGGGATAGATATAAGAGCAGCACCTGGAACTAGATCAATTGTGAACTTCGTTTCCCGATCTGGTGGTAAACTAATTAGCTCATCGGAAAAAACAACTAGGCATTCCCTAACCACGGGAATGTCCTGTATACTCTGCTTAGCTTTAGTATCAACGATGTGGGCCAAATAAGCCTCACATCCTCCCTGCATCAACTTCAATGCATTCATGAAGGATATCATCCTGGCTGGTACTGCTTGACTAACTCCTCT
>JAOTAW010000008.1:25677215-25689365 GCA_025629945.1 Erythroxylum savannarum | reverse complement strand
CTCCGACCTCTGCGTGGATACCGTTAGAGACGGTCTACTTTGGTCGTTATAGTTTGACTCTTTGTATAGACACATGGATCTTGGCTTTCGGGAACGTCCCGGGACAAAAAAAATTTGTTTTCCGCACCGTGTGTATGTGATACACACACCGGGATTTTCCTACAGAAGGAATACTCACACTATTAAGTCAGTTTAAATTGCTTGGTTCTAATTGTGACTCTCTACCATTTGTTATCATTCTACCTTTGTCAGGAATAGGAATCAGTTGTTTTTAGCAACTGTTATTATTCTTTAGCTCCTTTAATTTTAGGTTAGTGTTGATGTTTATCCCTAATAGGTCATTTTATGGTCCATATATATTGGAACATTTTTAAAACTTACATATTGCCTTTTCAAAATTTAAAATATTCTTTAATTTCCAAAAAAAGGCTCAACATTTTATTAAAAAGATATCGATAACCATAAAATTAGTTTAATTGTATTTAAAATAATTTCTCTCTTATATTTATGGCAAGGAGAGATTTAGATATAGGAATGCAATTAAGTCTAGACCTCAGCCCATTCAGGCTTGATCTAGCCCGAAATCAACAAAATTGGCCCTAATTAACTATGATTCAGATTGAGATCAATTTCTTTTTAAATTCAGACTTAGGTTAGATTTAGGCTCGGACTTTACTGTCCAAGCACAACTCAAAGCCCAAACCTTTATATCAATAAAATGACATTGTTTGTTTATATACAAAATAACATCATTTTATTTGAATAAAAATACTAAAACATGTTTAGCTTTTATTTTAATAGAGGTTTTTGTGCTTCCACAAGGACTACACATGTTTTTCTCGCCTTCCTTTGATTGTACAGCTCCTATCTCTATACAGTCTTATTCTTCTAACTCCCTCCTCCTCCTCCTCTTCTTCTTCTTCTTCTTCTTCTTCCAACTCCTCTATTTTTTATTCTCTCATTATGTTTTTTTTTTTGTTCCATGCCACAATTGTGTATTCCTTTATGTTATACTACAATTGTTTGTTCCTTTTAACCTTGAGACCCGAAGTGTTAAAGGCTTCAAATATATGATTTTAAAGGTGAGGAAGCAAAATTCAAAAGGATTCCAAGACTATCAAAGTTTGATTTTTTTTAATGTTTCATTCTCTGGTTTTTCTTTGAATGAAGCATCCTATTCCTACGTAATTTTGCTTATAACTTTTGATAAATTTGCAAGTTTTTAAAGGCGGTTCGACAATAAAAGAGAAGAAAATAAAAGAGAAAAAGGGAAAAGAGTGCTAAAGTTAGCTGGATTGGGTTTCGATTTATTCGGCCCGAATTAGGCTAAGAAAAGAAGGTCAGGTAAATGGTTTGATTCATCGTCATTACTAACTAAGGTCATTTGACCCACCCCAGATCTTCTGTCCAAGTTGCCCTGTCCAGGAGGGGCATCCACCATCCACTCATGTGGGGTCCCAGATCCTCTGTCCAAGTTGCCCTGTCCAAGAGGGGCATCTACCATCCACTCATGTGGAGGGCAACTTGGACAGGAGATCACCTCCCCATTTGACCTTAAAAGTTAAAAAACAAAAGTTAAAAGAACATAAATGGGAGAAAATGACGTTTATTTGAATAATAATTGCAATGACCAATAATTTCAAGGACGAAGGACCGTCATTTTATTTATGAGGCCCGTATTTACAAGCTGAACTTAGCCTGGAAAGAGTTGACAATGAATCAAATCGGTTTTTGTTCGCATTGGGTCCTGGAGGTGGGGCCTTGGAATTGGAGATAAAGGCGGTCATTAATGTATCCAACGCCCACCCAACCAATCCAGATATGTTGCCTGTTTTGTCCAATAAAACGCGGAGAATTTGGCATGGACCGCTTGGTGTTGATTTTTGCATGTGATGACCAAATTGACGATAGCTAGCCTTTACATGTTATTATTGAGTTAATTCTCGACATGTTAAAATTTGAATGTTACATCTAATAGTGATGGTGGTTTCCCATACGTTAATAGAGATGTGTACGAGAATCAGTCCCATAGGCCTTGGAACTAATTGATAAAGTAATGAAGATCACAGGCAACGATGGGTGATGATCACATCGCATGCATGTGAGGTGGCTCTAGATCTGGCAGTAATATTTGCAACTAGCAAGCACATATAGTTGGGGAAGTTAGGTGAATTACTTTCTCCCTCCCAAATCACGCATTTATTTTGTCTACCCCTCCTGCATTATCTGGACGCTCTCCTTAAATTCCACCCTCCCAATCCGTATCTCTCACATAATGAATTAACACGCGCTTTTTTAATTTGAGTACCACCTTAAATAAGGATGACAGTAAGTTTTCAATCCGATTAATATTTGCACTATCCAACTTAAAAAAATACCACCCAATCCAAAAAAATGAACATGAAGACTAAAAAATATATTTTAAATAGATACTGAAAAATGGATGTAGATATAGATTTAAATATAGGTCTAGTGATGATCACCGATGGATACACATATCTTACCCATTTTTTATTAACTCTATTTTTTATTTTTTCTTGAATATTTATGATTAAATATAATAAAATATTACTATTTTCTGATAAGAAACAACTTTAAAATCCTCACTTTACTCCTCATTCCTCACCCTTTTCATCATATTTTATTTTCTTATAGGATGATAATAATGCAAATGATATAGAGATGAAGTTTTAATTGTTGTGGAGTTAACGGAAAGACAATTTGAAACTTTGGATATTTCAATCTTTGTGTCTAGTTCTTGATTGTGAAAAATATATGGACATTATGATTTTTATTATTCCAATTTTATAATTTTTTAAGACGTACAAATTAAAATCTTGACTTATTATTAAAGTAATTTTGATTGAGAGCGTTCACAAAAATCTGCTCTATATATTTTCTATTTAAAAGTTATATTTTATGTGTTATACAACCCGATGAATATCTAAAAACCCGAACAATCCAATGAATTTAGATATGAGTAGTAAATCGTAAAAATCGATAGATATGGATATGGATATAGATATAGGTTGAGTCATAAAAAATAAATAAAAATATAGGTAGAGTAAAACCTGAACTGAACCCTACCCATTACCATCAATAACCTTAAAGCAATTTAACTTAATTGATAAACGCATTATTAATACTACGTCCTTGTATTCTCCTTATACGCTAGGATGGTTGACTTGATGACTTGAGTCAAGCCTGACAAAATAGTAATGCATGTAATTTTGTTTGATTACCAATCACGTTTTAGAAAGTCAATAGAAGTAGTTCGGACGGTTGGGTTAGACCTGCTTGTAGTTAATATTTCAAACACGCTGAAGGAAGAAACCATTTCTTCATGTGTACATCTAACTTGGGAGGTTGATATTACCACAACAGACCAACAGCTTTTGTTTGGGACGAATCATCTTTTTTCTGTCTGGCTGTCTGTCTTAACCATTACTCGCGGTCGTGCCTACAATTTTAGTTTAAATATGTTGGTTCTAGATGACATAGAAAAGGAGGTGTATATACATTTTGGCTTTTTTGAAATTATATATAATAAGAATCACAAAATAATTACAATAATAATTAAAAAGAGTATAAATGTAAGAAAAACTAATTTACAGTAATTCAACAAAATTATATTTACTCTACATCCATTCTCTAAGTTCCAATTAAAAAGTTATTACAACCAAAAAGAAATATATCGCATATGTGTCTTTCTTTAGGGCCGGGAAGATGAACATGTACACATCTTTCTACCTACATTGAGAAAGACTTCTTTACAATCTTTATCATCAAGTGAGAAGAGAAACCCTAATCAGTTTAATTGCTTTCTCAATCACTAAAGTACAACCTAAGAGTTCCTTTCTTGACAACATAATGCAAACAAAAAGACTCATATCATGCTCAATCACACAATAATGTAATAAAAATCTCTCAAAAGCTTCCTTAGGGTCCCTTTAGTTATTGAGTCCCTAGAGAAACCCTTTAGCTATATTTGTTCTACTAGGGGCTTAGCTGGCCTATCCCTTGGCCTAACATACTACACTTGTTATTACTATTTGTTCTTGAGTTTGGTTAGTCAGACGAAACCCTTAGACTAGTCAAGACCCTTACAAAATTCATATTTGAAAAACGATTTAAGCTATTAATTTGTCAACATTTTAAACTTAAAAGCATCAAAATGCCTCATTTTTATAGACATTTGATTTAAAATCATTCCAAGACTTTGTTCAAAGATCAATAATTTGTTTAAAGTTCAAAATAAATTTTTTCTTAATTATGAAAGGAATTATGCATTATCCTTCTATGTAAATGATCTTTCAATGATTGAATCCTTAAACCATTAACTAAAATAAAGTTATATTATAATGATTTGTTATACCTTGAAGCACTTGATTTCTCCTCATTCGTGGTCCTTTATTTGCGTTTCTATTTTATTTAACTCATTTGGTTTATTTTTTGTTAATCAAATGATTTAATTGCTCTTTTGATCACTTTGTCCTTCTATTGAACTTAATTTTTTTTATCTTTTGCTTGGATATTTGATAAATTAAGTTCTAATTTTACTAAATATAAAATATTAAAAATAACATATTTTTCTATCATTAAAAATACGAGTTAGAATTTTTCATTTTCTATAATTACAAATCCTATATAATGTTATGGAAGTTATAAATTATAAAATCGGTGTTATCAGTCAATTATGTCCAATAAAATAGATATAATGAAGAGTTTAATTATTGAAAGAAATTTATCTAAAGATTCAATATGAGAAACTACCAAACTAATTAGCACAATTTATCTTCCTTTCTACAGATAAAGAATTCAGAATATGGTGGGTAATTTGAAGTACGATACTCATTAAATAGGGGATGTTTTGTGGGAAATCGGTACCACTCATATGATAAAAAGGAACTTCTAAATTTTTTTCTTTATTATATCCTTTCAAAGCACTCATTACACCATCTTTACGAGGAGTTCTTTTTTGCTTCTCAAAATTGTTAATGTATGATACTTAATAGAGCTTAAGAGATTTAAAAAAGGAGGGAATGAGAACTTTACAAAATAAGATCAGTAAAAAGAGGGTTTATTTAACTTACGGGAGGGTAGGATGGGGAAAAGAGAAAAAAATTTAACAAAATATCGACATAATGATAAATAAATAAATAAACAAAAGTACCTAGTACATTCCTCTTAACAAAAGCAAACATAATTCTTATTAGCAAATGATTCATCCCAAATGTGATCCTATTATTGTTTCTCCACCTATTAAGATCTTAGACACAAGAATTTAGAAATGAAAAACCTTGTTAATTGGATTCTTTGTTCAGAAAAGGCCCTCTTTTCCTCAAGTTCAATTATAGGCAACAACTTGGAGGAAGATAAGACTAAAGAGCACTGTGGTTCATGATAACAATGTGTTTATCCTTAGGTTTAATTGTCAAGATAATGATAATAAAATCCTAGAAATAGGGCCTTAGCATATATAGGAGAAATCATTATTACTCATAAAATAGAGACTAGGGATTAACTTCTATAACATATCCTTAGAGTATTTAGGGATTAACTTCTATAACATACCCTTAGAGTATTAGTCAATTGAGGGCCTAAGCTATTTGACAAGCTTGATAGGTAGATCTATCTCTATAAATAAGCAAACAACCAAGTTGAAGCATGGTGGTTATGATAGAATATGTGTGGATGCTAACTTGGATAAGGATCTACTAGATAAATTAAGAATAATAAAACTTGATGAAGACAGATGGAGAATTGGATGAAGATGAAACATTTCTAAGCTATCAATGGAGATCATCAAGAATAGGTTAGTTTAAGAAAATCAAGAAACCAATGGGTAGAAAGTTCTAAACAAGTGGTTATGAAGAGCTATTGAAACATAAGGAATTAGAAGAAAGTAATATAGGAGATGAGAAGGAAACTTAGGAGAAAGGAAAATGAAGGGATTTAGAAAATTGTGAAATAAAGGAAATGTCAATAATAACTTCTAAAGGGGGACCACATAATCAAGATACTCAATCTATATCTCCCAAGGCACCTCAAGAAGACAAGAGAAATGAAGGCCTAAAAGTTAGTGTCTGCAGTAAGCAATTTGATCTTGATTCTCTAAAGACAAATAGATCCTAACCATCATGTATTTCTAAAATCACTCCCAAGAGAAAAACATATAAAAAATCTAAGAGGAAGGGATCCAACACCATTATCCCCTTATAATGGATGGGTTAGAATGGAACTTAAGGGGTTTAAACAACCCTAATAAATATGAATCTCTACTTGATTTCTTGCTCTTAAGAAAACCTAATTTTATCAGTCTTTTAGAGATTTGGAGATTAAAATAAAGGACCACATTTTTCAAAAGGGTTTATTATTTATTAAAAAGAGATGAACTACCTTAAGCAACCATGTTGCTTATTATAGTGGTAGAATCTTAGTCACTTTCAACCCTAGTATTATTTAGCTCCTTCATAACAACTACCCTAATCAATTCATACATTACAAAGTGAACCCTTTTTGAAAGCAACATAAGAATTAACATTATGGTAATCTATGTAGCTAATATGGAAGTTTAGAGGAAATAGTTATGGAAAGACTTAATTGATCTACAAGATAATCATACAAATCCTTGAATAATTATTGGTGACTTCAACTGTACATAGGTAGCTTATGAAGATAAAGGGAAGAGATAAAACCATATCATAATAGTGAGGAGCTCCTGAGATGAATTTGTCAGCTGAAAATAACAAACCTAAGATATGCTGGCAAAATTTTCACCTGAAACAACAAGTTGAGTGGTACCTAGTTTCTTGATAAAAAAGCTTAGTAGAGCATTAGTTAACCCCTATTGGCTATCAAAATTCCCTAATAGTTATTCTCACTTTGGCAACCTATAGATATTTGACTATAATCCTATAAGTTTATCCTAAAGGCTAAATATAAGAAGGAATGAACCATTTAAGTTTAACAACTATTTAGTTAATTCTCCTAGTTTTGATGAAGCAATTCTTAGGGGCCTAAATACACATATGAGTGGATATAAAACATTCAAATATATACAAAAGCTCAAAGAAATTAAGAAGGGGTTGATAACAGTCAATAAAAGGAATCTGGGAGACACTTAAAAGCCAAATGAAGGAAGCTTATACATCTTTAAGCAATGCTTATACAACTATACTAGAGTTCACACATATTCCTATCCCAAAACATCAACAAATCTATTGAAAGGCTGCTCAAGAACTTCCTATGAAGTCATCCGGATGGCACAAAAGAGTAACTAAAGTGAAATGGATTGAACTATGCTTTCCTAAAAGAAGAAGATGGATTGAACATCTCTTTGATTAAGACTACAAACTTGCATTGATCCTTTAAAGATTCCGGTGGATATTAGTGGACAAAAAGTCTCTATAGATTAAATGGTTACACTCATATTTCTTAAAAGGAATATACATATGGGAAATCAGTAATAATACCTCAAATTCACACTTCCTAACCCAATTACTGAAGTTGAGGGATATGGTACAAGCTGATGTTTCATGCAGAATTAGAAATGGTAGGCTAGTATCATTATGGTATGTTAATTGGTCAGGTTAAAGACAACTCCTGCACACTCTTTACACCTCAAGGATTTCGTCAATCTCATCTCTCCACACCAAAATTAGTTCAATGATTATCAAAAATTTATGGCAATTCTCCTATAGACTGAGACATTTACAACTTGCATACCCTCCTAATCCAAATTTTTAGATACCTTCTACTAGAAAGAACAACCTATCCATGAATTAACCTACAAAACCATCAAAAACCTATTAAGAAGAAGATATTTGAAGGTTGATTGGAGAAAGGTTATAACACCAAGAATCTCTTTTATTTTGTGAATTGTAATTAAAAATAAGTTCAACACCACTAATAGAATGCCTTACCTGCTAGTTGCAAAACTTGTCCAATGTGTTTGGTACATGAGGAATCAAGAGATCACCTCCTCTTTAGATGTCCATTTAACAACCACATATAAGAATATGTCATAAGAAAATTTCTGTGGCTTAATCCAGGGAATTCTCTCACAGATATTAAGCAAAGTCTGCCAAACCAAAATGCCTACTCGAAAACTAATAAGTTGATTTACATACTTACTTTGGGGCTTTCTGCATATACCTTATGGAGAGAAAGAAATCTCAGAAGATTTGCAAACAAATCTCATCAATATAGTCTCTAAAATCAGATATCATTAATGAAATTAGGGAGATGATGCTGTTGACAAATTTGAATAAGAATTGTAGTTCAAACTTACTATCTTCTTTGAACATCTAATGTAGCTTTTCTTTTCATTTTGTCTATACTTCTTGCATTCGAATGCAAGGATTGTATAGGGTACGCCCTTAAGCTCTATCTCTTATTTGTAATACTTTTTTTTATTTATTAAGTTATACTATTTTCTTTTTTAAAGAAAAGAGTTGCAAATAAGCCTAGAGATAGGTAGACATAAATCTTCTAGATTAAGGTGAAATTTAATAGAGAAATTAGTAAATTGATTGCATACAAACTTAGAGATAGGTAGATACAAATCCTCTAGATTAGGGTCAAACCTAATAGTGAAATTAATAAATTGATTAATAAAATTTTAGGGGTTTAAATTAAAAAGAGATTTCAATTAATCGGTCTAGGATTAGATGTTAATAGTCTTAAGAAAGATATTAGCAAAATTAAGAAATTTCCACGGTCCAATGAACTAGAGATTAAATTGATTTGTGAAATCATTATTTCATGAGAAGTCTTAAGGGGATCTGGATTCTAGGTATCATAGTATTCTTTTATTTTTTCTTAGTTTAATCTTTAATCTAGTAAGTCAACTATATTTATTTATTTATTTTATTGTTTTAATTTTGAATTTGATTAATCTTAAGTATCATAATTTGTTAGGCTAGATAATAAAAAGACTATAAGTACTAGTAATTTTAGTCCTTGTGGGATCGAACTATACTCATTAGTCTAAAGATAACTATACTATGCACTATTGGTTAAAACTAAATCACTTCATCGGTAATAAATTAAGAACATCATCTGTCTAAATTATCAAATCTATAGGAACATTTTAGCTTGACAATCACATCCTATATTGACAACCACTTTCTTTTGTGCAGGTAACAAAAGAAAAATTCAAGCATTGAATTTCTTTACATCACAAGCGCTAGGATCCAAAGAATGAAGCATTGAAGCTTCATGAATAAGACGAAGGCAGCAATTTGAGTTCGTATTCGATTTAAAATCTTTATTCTTCTTAATGAAGTTTCTTGGGACAACAAATTCACAACGTTCATGAGGCCATCTAGAAGCAAATGGCTTGCACGGAGAATAATTACGGATGGAAAGGGGAAGAAACTTGAGGGAAAAGGAAAAGAAAAGAAAATGGAGAGGGGGAGGGGGAGATAACGAAAAGTCATGGACGTCTTACCTCAAAAGGACATTGAATTGATTTTATTGGAACGTCTAAACTAAGCCCCTCAGCTTTTCTCTCCCACCATCTTGACTTTAACGTTGTCAAGCAATTAACCGTTACTCAACTCCCTGTTTTGTTTAACTTTTATTGTTTAACCACCAATTCTTCATGGCAATCACCCACAGCCAACATCAATCACTCACCAACACGTTGCAGCTAGAAGATAGCGAGTTTGATTTATATCATAGGCGAGGAAGGTTGGGCTGAAAAATGTAAAAACTTGCAAAATTTGTCTTCCCCGCTGCCATTAATGAGCCGGCCAAAGCCAATCCACTGACTAGAGAGATATAAAAGGCAACATGCAGCCATTAATGAAGACTTCAACTACCCTTTAAAGTACTGCACTGTAGATATCCTCCCGCACTCTCACCCAAGTCCACACACGAAGATAATGTACCACATTCAGTAATTATCATAATCCTATTCCTCTCCATCGTCAGAGCCTCTATCTCTGCGTCTGGTTTCTTGTTCTGAGATCTCAAGTATGTGGAACTCGGCGGAGAATGTGTTCGCCAGAACATCGTCGTTTCGGGAGGAGGGAGAGGACGAGGAGGCGCTCCGGTGGGCGGCGCTGGAGCGCTTGCCAACCTACGCCAGAGTGCGGAGAGGCATTTTCAAGAACATGGTTGGTGACTGTAGAGAGATCGATTTAAGTGAGCTGGAGTCACAGGAACAGAAGCTTGTGCTGGACCGGCTGGTGAACTCGGTGGACCACGACCCTGAACGCTTCTTCGATCGAATGAGGAAGCGACTTGACAAGTAATTTTATGATCTCTTGTATTATATATGTATAGCCTTGCACTTTTTACAAGCTTCTAACTCATCTCATGACCGAGATTACCTTTTTTTGGAGTTTTAAGGGCTCATATTGGTATAGGAGACTCGTTAGATTACTATGTTTATAAGTTACAACTGTTTGGCTACGTAGTATTACATCAAGCATGAGCATGACACAGTTGTCCAGACTGGAAATATTGTACTATGATTGGCTATGCCCGGATGAATGTTGTCGATATAGGAGACTTTTAGGATCCGATTCTTTGGATTTCCACTTGATGGCATGTGAAGCAACAAAAAATTGCCCTCTTGAACAACATAGATAATGTTTTATTTATTCATTAGAAAGACTACATTGGTCTTATGTTTCTCATTCAAGACCTTATACGTTGTTCTCAAGTCTTGAAACTTTTGTTGGTTTTAGAGTGGCTTTGGAATTGCCGAAGATAGAGGTTCGAGTACAAAACCTGACGGTTGAATCCTATGTCCACGTCGGAAGTAGGGCACTTCCAACCATTCCCAACTTTATTTTCAACATGACTGAGGTAAATAAACTGTGTGTTGATATGCATGTTTTTTCAAGTCGATATTGCATTTACGTTTCCGTCGTAGTCTAACATCAAGTGTTCTTCACTTCTGAAAGGCGTTTTTAAGGAAGTTGCTAATTTATAAAGGAAACAGATGCAAGTTAACTATTTTGGATGACATCAATACAATTGTCAGACCTTCAAGGTAATATTTCGAGTCTGAGCTAATAACAAACGCTGAATTTTGCTTGTCGCTTTTTGGTCTCAAGTTCTAAGTATCATCCTGTACTTAATAGATTGACACTGCTGTTGGGTCCTCCAAGCTCTGGGAAGACAACCTTACTCTTGGCCCTTGCTGGACGTCTTGAACATAATTTGCAGGTGATTGAAATGTCTTATCATTCGACTAGTTGTTTAGAGAAAGTGTTATCATAGAATCGTCAAGGCAAGCCATCAGCCAAAATAGCACAACAGAATTATTCAAGTTAAAACTAAGCACTATAAGCTATTATGTCTCAGCATTTTGTTTCTGAAAGCTATTGCTTTCTTAGTAGAGATGATGATGATATTAGGATAGCGGTCAAGGATTACGTGTTCCTCATTGATGCCAGCCCATGTGATGCTTCAACCTTTGTGCTTTTCAACTGTCTTTCTCTAGGAATCTCATTATTGTTGAAACTGTCAGAAAGATGCGTACTCTTGTTAAATGATTTATGTGATAGCTCCGGATTCAGTGCTTGCTTATTTTTTAAATTTTGTTTTGAAGATTTCTGGGAAAATTACATACAATGGACACGGTCTAAACGAGTTTGTTGCTCAAAGAACATCAGCTTATGTAAGTCAACAGGATTGGCATGTGGCAGAAATGACAGTAAGAGAAACTTTAGAGTTTGCGGGACAATGCCAAGGTGTTGGATCCAAATATGGTAAGATTTAGCAGATCATGTGTACATAACTGTATTTCTTTTTCTCTGCATTTTCCCAATTCTAAATGAAATCTAAATCATGCCCTGCCTCTTGTTACGACTTGATACCTAACCGTGGCTTTGGGGCATGCTTATCTTTATACTGATTTACAAAAGCTCATTTCAGATATGCTTTTGGAACTTGCAAGAAGAGAAAAGATTTCAGGGATAAAGCCTGATGAAGATCTTGACATATTCATGAAGGTAACTGGGTTTCACATTTGCATTCAGATACCATTTTCTTGGATAATAAACAATTATTTGCTAGGATATGAGCATCTTTACAATGTTTTTGTTCAGTCATTGGCATTGGGTGGAAAGAAAACAAGCCTGGTGGTGGAGTACATCTTGAAGGTATTCTCCTACAGCCAACAATTCTAAT
>JAOTAW010000008.1:25543299-25553513 GCA_025629945.1 Erythroxylum savannarum | reverse complement strand
ATCGGTGTGACGTCATAATTATGCAATAATTATATTTAATTATATATAATATTAATAATATTTTAAAAAAATAAAAATAAATAAATAAATAAATTGATGAACCAGTGGTCGGACCGGTCCGGTTTGAACGGTTCGACCGGTCAATTGACTGGTTCAATTTGAGACTAGTTTTATAGCTTAAACCGGACCGGTCAGCCGACCGGTCACCGGTCAGACCGGTCTGGGTTTCATAACATGGTTTTCAATCAATAAAAGAAACTTCCCTTTGGTGTAATTCTTCACTTATCTATAATGGCTATTTCATTTTTTATTACAGCATGCATAGGACATTCCTGTTAATAATACAATGAAGGAGTTTTCTGTCTATATGAATAATAGCAGTGAAGTTGACGATGAATTGAATGAATATTGATTTGGAGGTTGATTTTAGATGGTTTATGGGTCATTTTCTCCTCTGTGTTTTCGCCCTCTTTTCTCCTCGCTGACGCTTATCATCGTCGATCATCGTCATTAGTCATCCTTTTCTCCTCACCATCGCTTACCCATCTTGTGTCATCATCGTCGTCTTCCTTTAATCGTCAATTAAGATAACATTTTATTCTTTAATTATTTTTTACGATGTTGTTGAGTTTTTTTTGTTACTGTGTTTTATGTACTACTTTGATTGTCATTATCTTCTCTTTTTTGTTTTGGTTATCTTCTTTGACTGTCAGATTCTTTGACTGTCGGATACTCTAGCTCCGTCATCTTCTTCCTTCACGTGCTTCAGTAACTTCTTCTACGTGTCGGTTGAGGTAAGTGGGTTTTGTTATTTACTGAGTTTTTGTGTATTTGGTTTAATTTGGGTATTTATTTGTGGTTTAAATCTCCCATTTAAACTTGCTGCATTTTTATTGTAAATGGCCTGCATCAACCGAAACTTATTTGTGGTATGAACTGTGGTTTGTGGCTTTAAATTTTAAGTATTGTTAATCTCTATCATTAAGACATTTTTTTATGGGTTGTATTTGGTTGTTACATTCTTAAAGTTGGGTTTATCAATGAATTAATATAGGATGGGCTTGAATTATAATTCTTGATTAATACTCTCTGAATTGATAATATTCTCTTTACTTTTCATGCTATCACCCCATTTATTGTTGGATTTTTTTCTATTTTTCTTTACGTATATTTGTTTTATGATGGGATTGATAAATGAATGATTTTAGGGGCTTTGAGGAACTTTAATATAGGATATTGGTTGAGTTGTCTTGCAAATGGCATTATGAATTGAGGACTATGGTTTTGTTTATATATCAATATAGGAGGGGTTTGAATGTTAAACAGATATACTATGATATTACTGCATTTTTAGAGGCTCATATGGTCAATTAGTAACTTCATGTAGGAAGCATTTTAACGTTTTTATAGTTGCTAAATTGTTATTTTACATATAATTAATATTAGGTGTCACATCACTCATTTATGCTAATATTTGAATATATAGCATGATTATGAGTTAATTTGTTAAATTTTTAGGTTTTTAAATCATGATGAGATGATCTAAGTCCATAAACTACTATAAGAAAACACTTAACTAAAGTTACAATATGAAGATTATTTATTTCAAAGCTTTTGATTCTATCAATTGGAACTTCATTCTAACTTTTAGGATTTCCTATCTAGCATACTTTAGGATTTCTTATCTAGCTTACTTTAGGATTTCCTATTTAATTTTTTTATAAAATGTGAGAAATTGAAGATGTACAAAATATCATTTAAGGATGATCTTTTGTTTTCATGTATAGTTAACCATAAAATGCCTTTTTGTGTGCTAGGTCCAATGGCATAGTCATTGATGAGTTTTTATGTTCTTCTTTAATAGTCTAACTATTTATGTTTGGGTTATGTTTGAATCATTGATAAGTAGGTATATGATTACATAAGCATTTATTGTATGTTGTATGAGTTTGAGATCTTATTAATGATTTGAGGCATAGTAAACCCCTAGGATGGTATATAAGCTGGAAACCCATGATGTAACTCCCGTGAGGCTTATTGGCGAAACAATGCCACGTACTATAGTTTTGAAATCAATTGAAGGTGATTAATTCGATCGATTAATACTTCAACTTTAATGTGATTAATGCAAACTTAGTATTAACAAAAGAAATTAATACGTTTTATAGACAAGACAATTCTTTCCATAATAAACCCTAGGAAGGTATATAGTTTATAAACCCTTCATGCATCTCCCGTGTGGCTTATCGGTGAAAAATTCCACGAGCCTAGGAATCATAATGAGAACTTGTTTTCTTGATTCACAAGTGTAAACAATACCATGTGCCATAGTTTTGAAATCAATTGTAGGTGATTAATTTAGTTGGTTAATACTTAGGGGATGTTGGGTAAAGCTTAGATGTTCTGTAAACTTTAGGGAACATGAAAGATACTAACTATAGAATCACTATTTGAAATTAATAGTTTTGCAGAAATGAGTAACGTTGATAGATCTTAGATGTATAGATGATTAATACCTGATGGTTTCATTAATCCTAAGCTTGTTAAGTCCATAAGCTTCGGAGCACATTGCAGACATTGGCAACTCAGTTGCAACAATCAATGGAGTACATAGCTCAGCTCCGTAATGAGATGGATGAATTGAAGGGGAGGGGTAGCATCTCATCGCAGCAATCAGAGTATCTGCAGTCACCAAATCAATAGTGTATTTGTAGTCATTTCATTTGAATTACAAATATTTATTATGTACAAATATCAATCAACTTTCTAATTAAATAAATTAAATGTATAAACAAATCAAAATATTATGAACAGATAATTCATAACTGTTTAAATTATGCATCAACCATAAGATCATCATATAAAATTTAATGACCAGATATTTTTTATAAAAAAATTGTTAATTTATCGACGGAAAAACAAAAATGTGTTGGTAAAATCAATTCTATTTACCGACAGAAAACAACAAACCGTTAGTAATGTTAACATTAAGTAACATAAAAAATAAACAATTCCGTCACTAACTTTACCGACAGGTTTGCCGCAAAATAATCATCGGTATACTTACTAACGGAACAAACATAACCGTCGGTAATGTTGTAATAAATTTATGAACGGAACAATCAATACCGTTTGTAAATCTACTGACGGACAAATTTTGACCGTATAAAATTTACCAATGGTCGACTACACAAACAACCGTCCGTGAATTGTCTGTCGGTACATTTATCGACGGACATTCTGTTATTCGTTGGAAATTATTACTTACGACTGTTTCTACAACGCCTTAATCCGTCGGTAAATTCTGTCGCTAACTTGGCTTGCCGATGAAATGTTTAGGTTTTTCATCGATAATATCCATCCCTAAACAATATTTTTCGTGTAGTACCACAATTGTAACACTTGAGATTTTTCTTACTTTGTTTGTGACTCCTAGTGGAATCAGGCTCCATTGACCATCCTCTCATCATTGATAAGACTTCTACTTGATGTGAACATGCCTCCTTGTTGATGCATATATTTTCTTCTTCAAGAACCAAAGTAGCGCTATCATTAAATACCAAATTATTTATAAGGATGTTACTCATTAAATTGATGATGAGTTGATCATATGAATCTAAAAGACTTTGAAGTAGAATCTCCACAAGTTTAGTTGGATTTACACTATGTTCCAACTTTGAAAGTTGAGAGCATAGAGAGCTCAGAGTATTAATAGGCTCTGTTACCAAACTAGATTTAGACATTCGGAGTGTGTAGAGTTTCCTCTTTAGAAAAATATTATTGTGAAGAGACTTAGCTTCGTATAACTTTGTGAGATGATCTCATATCTCCTTGGTTGTTTTTTTTTCCTTTAATCCTTACAAAATATCATCTGATAGACGAAGATTCAAATATGACACGGCCAAGACATCTATTTGTTTCCATTTTCCATCATCTGTGAAACCCACGGCCCAGCACTGATGGCCTCCAAGCAATTATCTTAAGAAGAACTTTGTCCCATCAAACTTTGTAATATCGAATTTGGTTAACATTGCTTCTATTATAATTTGGTTCTTGTAAAATAAGAATTGACTCTCACTCTCTTACGTGAAAAGGGAAATCACCTCAGGTTACCTCCACTTAGTATATAATTAGACTTTAGTACACCAGGAAAGGCTAGATAGGTCACAAATGGTCTCACTTAAAATCTAGTCTCCTTATACAGAACATTTCCTAGACATGTACTCAATTACCTTATATACTGGTGAAAAATACCCAAAACAACAACAGGAACTTGAGAATAAAGCCACCCCTAACCCACAAAAAATCAAAGAAAAACTTGTTTTCTAATGTGGAAGATCAACTATGCAGCAACCACAGAGCATACCTGAGCAAACCTTGGGTTCTGATACCATTGGTAGGAGATAGACTCCACCTGGATAGAGCAATCACACCAATACAAGAAATTGAGATAAAAAGAGACACAAAATTTAACTTAGAAAACCTTTAACAAATATGGGAAAAACACTACAGATAAAAATAGAAAACTTTACATTTTAGGGAACAAAGATTACTAGGGAAGATCTCACAAACTCACACGAAGAACTAATATACAAAGAGGGGAAGAAATTTTGGGGTAAGGAGAACCTCAAGGGGAGGTTATATAACCTCAATTGAGGCTTCCCATCCTACCCACTTTTGATGTGGGACAAATAAAAACCAACAAATCTAGCCCCACCTGAAACATTATTATTATTATTATTATTATTATTATTATTATTATGGCCATAGTACCAATTCAACATAGTATTTGTATCCCCTTTTTTTAAGAAAAATTAAATAGCAAATGGTATTGTTTTTATTATTAAGAATGAGTAATAATGAGGTAGACAGTGCAAGATAAGAACTTATTTAAATTGTCAAATTTCATAGGAGTCTGACAATAAATTATAACTCTGGAGAAATTTAAAAAAATCTAAAATTTGACAAATTTTAAAATTACGAGGACTAAAGATAATTAAAGATCTAATTATAATAAAATAATAAATAGTTATGGAGTTATTGAGCATAAGATACACATAAGGTTTAATATTTCAAAAGATACGGAAAGAGTAAAAGAAAGATGAATTTATATTCTATATCCTTCATGAATTGAAAAGAAAAGATATATATTCGGATTAGCACAAGATAAGACGTGACTCATACGTGGGGAATATGGCTCAGATATTTGATAAAAATGCACTTTCTCTTGACATTTACGATATCATCAGAATCAAGCAGCTGCTGGTCAACAAATTTATGAAGCTAGAAACAATGGTTACCTAGAAAAATTCCTGTCTTCAAAAACACTCTAAACATGCCTTTTTCACTTACAAAAGACTATCTTTTGCTTAGAGGCCGACCAAAGTGATTCTAATTCCTTTCTCTCCACTCTCTCATGCATGCTTCAGATGCTATTTAGATCTCTCTGCATACACCTCCAATCTTTTCTTATCCCTAGCCAAAACAACCTTTAAGTGCAGAAACAATTAAACATATTGTGTAAAAACATTTACGTGAAAATATAATTGAATAATGTAAATTGTCTAAATATTTGTGTCTTTACCTGGTTGATGTGACTGCAAAATATACAGTATATATGTATAAATATGTCCTATTTGTATAACAATGGCTGTAACAATTTGCTTCGATTGCACTATAAAGCAAAACATGATTGAAGATTAAGATAAGCTTTAAGTACAGCTAGCAATCATCAATGAGAAAAAAATCAATGTTCGGATGCCGAAAACAAGAATCTGTCCTAATTGAAACAGCTCGGAGGGAATTTAGTAGAATGAGTCGAGTTTCTCATTTGCCAACAGAAAGGAAAAAAAGAAAAAAAGAAAGAAATCCAGTTCCATCACGATTCTTAGGAGGAACCCTAACACCCGTAAATGTATCCATCGTTAGCTTTCCGTAAAGCTTAAGAATAATTCAACTAATGCAACTTAAAGAGGCCATTAATTCTTAACTTTCTCTTCCCTTTGAACGAACCCAGTTGAATAGGATATCGACTTTTGATTTCTTCATTGATCCTCGTAGACCTTTATAAATTGTCTGTTGAAGCCTTTATTGGTAAACAATGGGATTCAGAAGAATAGAATCTTCCCTTCAAGACTCTACAAATGCATTGATTATTCCAAGTGTACAGGCCTTTCACAAAAGACGCTGATCATCAATGTTGCGCTGTCTATTTATCTTTTAGGTTTGTTACACATTCTATGCACTACATGCATCTATAATATTATTTAACAACTTTCATGCCAGAGATAGGCGGTTGTATTTGACATAAAAGATTCTTTTTTATTTTTATAAAATTAAATACTGTCTCTGTAATGGTCTACGTTCTCTTTTAGCTTCCATTTTTAGTTTTTTTAATTAAAAAAATGGAGGGTCATGCTGGTGATCACCCTTATATTAATTAAAAATTTGTAAGTAGCAACAAAGTTTTGCCAATTTTAAAGTTCCCATAGGCATCTCTTATATTAGTTAAAAATTTGTAAGTAGCAAAAAGTTTTGCCAATTTTAAAGTTCGCATTGGCATCTCTTAGCAACGATTTGGTTATGCAATTCGTACTGTCTTCGCATTACTAAACAACGAATTAGCTTTTGGATTATGACATGTACGTTAAGACATTTTAACCTGCATTATATATGTATAAATACTGATGTATTGACGCAGAATAATACTTATGTATGATAAGATAATTTATTATGTCTATATAAATAGTGAGGTATTGATACAGAATAATATTAAAGAAACATCATTTCTTTTTATTCTAGACATGGTATCAGAGTTAAGTCGCTATTTTTTATTGTTGTAATAGTATGATGTATTTTTGTGTTTGTCTATTGATGTATTGATACGAATAATATACCAAAAACATCATTCATCTTTGTTCTTGACATTATATCAAAGCCAGGTTACCGTCTTTTATCGTTGTAAAAGCATGATTTGATCTACTGTTATTTGTAAAGCCAAACGATTACCCCATATAAACATTTGTGTTTATAATATAACACGTAGGATAGATATTATTACGTGTTCTGGATTCTTCATGAAAGGGATAAAAACGAAGGAAATGTGGAATACTTGATTTTGGTTTCATCTGGTGTTCTGAAGCAGTTTCCAAGCATAAAACGAGCTCCAATCTCTTGAGACCGTCGCGGAAGTCAATTACCAATACTTCGTTAATGCCTTTCTTCAGTTTTCTAAAGACGTAAGCACTCTTAACGGGTCAGAAGATCCGTATGCTTATGAATTACATAAGCAACTGAAGGAGACCTTAACCTTTATATATAGCTTTCCTATCGAGCTTTCCCATCACAAGCTCGATATGGGTCCGGTCCAAACTAATCAGGATCTATTTTTCTCCCGAACTTCGACCCATTGATCCAAATCATTTATTAGGCCACATTATTACCTTTGTTTGGATCAAATTACGCAACTTAACTGATAAGTTATTAAAAAACTAAAAATACAATTAGTAGTTGTCCAATATTATGGAGAAGGACAAAATTGTTTAACATTCTCCCCCTTGGGTAAGCATTAATTGCAGTTATGACTCAAGTTTAAAAACAGTTTAAAAATCGGTTAAGTCACGCTACTGTATTGGTATGAAATTTTAAAAATTAAAACATTCGATCCAAAGGTAATGAAAGTCCAACTTCCATCCTGTAAGGCTTTCGACACCAAAAAATATCAAACACATGTGTCATGTGCGACACAGGTTAAATATAATCACGAATATCTAATACCTCACTAACATGAATGAGAAAATGGAGTGTGGCAAACTAGGATGATACCTGTATGATCTAAAATGTATCATCTTCGTTTGTAGGTCTCAATTTTTTCAACTTTATGCTAAACCACATATGCTAAATTACATTAGAAAAATTATGTTTTCTCTCACGAAATGCTAAACAACATTAAAGAAAACTTGTTTTCTCTCACTGAATGCTAAACAGCATTAGAGAGAACCTTTATATTCTCCAACTGAATGCTAAACTGCATTAAAGAACCTTTATGTTCTCCAACTAAATGCTAAACTACATTAGAGAACCTTTATGAGATTAAAAACTTATATCTCCTTATGTCATGTTAAATTTATGAGTATCCATATTAAACTGTATGTGTCAAAATGACATAGGTTTAAGGTCAATCTTTATGTATGCCTAATGACCTTTAAAACGCTTAAGATCAACACAAATCTTAAGGCTTTCATATGTATTATGACTACACGCAAGAACAGTTATTACTGAGGATAAAAGGATGATCATATATATTAATAAATAATCATACTGTCATAATACATCAAAATGTACAAATTTTTAAAGAGAAAATACAATAATCCCTAACTACTATTGTCTAAGGACTTTAACATGCCCATACTAGATATATGTCTAACAAAAACTAGTGGGCGAAGTCCTTTAATCAATGGATAACATCTCCTCAGTCTTGAAATGCTCCACTTCAACGTCGAATCAACTCCTTTATGGTCAAGTACTTAACCTTCAAATGCTTAAACCTTGTGATTTTTTTTTACTGAACAACACTGCAGCAAGATTATCACAATATAACCAAATGAGTCTAGCTATCGAATATACTATAGATAACTTAAAAATCAAGTTTCTGAGCCAAACTACCTATGTAGTAGCTTCATAACATGCAACAAACTCTGCATGCATGGTTGAGGAAGTTACCAGTGTCTGTTTGACACTCTTCCACGATACTATACCATCTGTCAACATAAAAATGTACCCCGATGTGGATTTGCGATCATCCAAACACATAGAAAAATTAGAGTCTGCATACCCTGTGAGGTTTAAATTATTAACCTTCTTATATGTCAACGTATAATCCTTAGTACCCTTTAGGTATCTCAACACTTGCTTAACTGTATTCCAATGGTCCATACCTGGGTTAGCCAGATATCGACCCAGCAGTCCTAAAACAAATACAATGTCTGATCTAGTGCACACCTGGGCATATATTAGTCTACCAACTGCACTAGAGTACGAGACGTTCCTCATAGCCTCTCTCTCAACTTCATTATTTGGACGTTGTGCCAAAGATAATCTCTCACCATGACAGATAGTTGCTACAATAGGTTCACAGTTAGCCATATTAAACCTCTGTACCACTCACTCAATGTATGCTCTTTGTGAGAGGCTCAATGAGTGTAAAGATATGTCTTAGTGAATCTGCATAACGAGGACAAAAGATGCTTCACCTAAATCCTTCATGTCAAAGTGTTTAGCTAAAAGTTGTTTTACCTCATGCAACATGTTTCAATCATTTGATGCGATCAAGATATCATCCACGTACATAGAAAGATAACTTTGTTCCCCCTTACCTTATAGTACAAGCATCTTTCAACTTTGTTTTCTACAAAGCGAAATGAGGCCAAAACCTCATCAAACTTTAGGTACCACTGTTTGGAAGCTTGTTTTAGACCGTATATTGATTTAGTCAACTTAAAAACTCTGTCAGTTGCATCTTGATACTAAAACTCTTCAGGTTGCCCCATATAGACCTCCTTATAAAGGTCACCATTCAAAAAAGCGGTCTTAACGTCCATTTGATGTAGCTCCATGTCATAATGAGCTACTATTGCCATCATCACTCTAAATCCATCCTCATAGACTACATCTCATCCTTAATTGCTTCCCACCACATATCCATATGTGGTCCAGAAACAACTTCTATAAAAGTAATTAGATCCACAACATATCCTATGTCATAGTCTTGCTCACCTAAATAGACTATGTAATCTAGTGAGATAGTAGGTCGCCTCTCTCTAGTGGATCTACTGTATAGGTTCTTGTATCTCAGAAACCTCTTCCTGACTAGGTATAGGTTCCTGTGCCTGCATAGACATGGTACTTGGACCTACATCCACCGGACCTAACTGTATGAGAAGCGAATATGAAATAATCACAGTATCTGTCCTGCTATCTCCTAAAGGATGTGAAGATCCCCTCTCATCATGCACATCATATTCTAGAAACTTAGTCATCTGCGAAACTACTGCACGAGACATAAAACTTTAAGTGTCTTCCTTATGCGATGTAGCGCCCCCTCACCGTAGGGTACACAACGGGAAACCCGAAGGTCGTTCCGACGAGTATCCCACGATAAAGGTGCACCACCAGAACATTTCTACTAATAATCCTCATGGCATTGCAATAATTTA
>JAOTAW010000008.1:25415448-25429797 GCA_025629945.1 Erythroxylum savannarum | reverse complement strand
AGAATCATTTTGCGTCTGCATAGATTTTTCATTATTTTGTATCAAAATATGTAGTCATAAGTATTGTACAATATGCATGTGAATGATCTTAAAATGTAATGACATTATGACTACAAGTGTTTTGTATCTGTAATGGGCCCAAATGGCTATTGAATTGATGATGTTATGTATAATGGTTGTAACTCTTGTGATTGAAAATGATTATGAATAAAATGGGCCGAAATTGATTATTGATTTTTCGCATATGCGTGGGATTTATGAAAAAATTGTAATGAGTTTGACTGACTGACTATTCTAGCATGCCACCCTCGTAGAGTATGTTCTCAAATACCGTCAGTATGTTCGGGGATATGCACTATGAGAATGGGGTGCTACATTAAATGGCTTGAAAAATGCAAAAGAAAAGCTAATGTGAATAGTAAGGGAAGTAACTATTTGAGAAGCTTAATAGTTGAATCCTATAGTTTAATAATAGTGATATTGTGTTTTATACACTTATGTGATAGTATATAAATATGAGATACATGTTTGGGTAGTAAATACATCGTATATTTTTACGAATAAATGCTTAGGAGCTATGAATCAAAGAGCTCGTATCGAGGATTGTGAAGTCAAGGGAGTGTACACTTTCTTTTGAGGTGAGTTAGGGAAACCATATCTCTCAAATGGGATTGGAACATCATAAGACATGCATGATGACTTGTATGTGAATTTTGAACGTAGGTAATGTATAGTAGAATTAAATCTCAAATGGATGCTAATACGGTTATGTATTTAATAAAAGACATTATTTTGAATAACACTTTGCACTTGGAGTGCAAAAGATGACTTTTATTACATGAAATAATATTTTGAAATTTACATATGCATAATCGAGTCTTGTATGATGCATGATTGTGTTCTCTTTTGGCTTAGAGCCATGGAAAGATTCCATTTTATCGGTTGGATCGATAAATAAAGGCATGGTGCCTTACTTGATTTTTGTACTTAATATTTTTATATGATTTTTTGTTATTGGTGAGGTAACGATTGGCCAATAATGTGCTAGGCACAACAAATTAAGCGACCTCTGTACCCTTGACATTGGTACATAAAAGTCGGGTGCCTGTATCAAATCTTCTACAGGACTTGAGGGTGATTCCACACCTAGGATTTGGGCACCAACAAGGTCATTACTTAGAGTCATGACACTCTTGTCGACTGTAGTCTAGAATCACCACGAATGCAAGTCGAGCCAACACGGGGAATCGATAAGTATGCACACTAGTTTGGCAGACTAATGGTGACATACATGATTGTTTTGGCTTATTCTGAGTTTTTTTCCTAACAAAATTTGATTTAAACATGTGATGTTTTTCTGCTTTTATGCACTGGAACTAGAACCGATGTTCACTGGATGAGTGATTGATAGGCTAGGCTTATGTGGTTCCTAACCAATATACGTTAAGTCATAGGCTAGGCCTATGTATTTCTATGTCATAGGTTATCTACACCGTCTTGGTATGTATCGAGTTCTATTTGCGATATATGTTTTTCCTGCTAATCGAGTGCATAGTGTATTCACCCCCTCTGCTTTCCAATCATGCAGGTTAATTTAGTGAGTTTGAAGCTTTGAGTAGATCGTACGGTCTTTTCCATTTTCGAGACATTACCGCACGTGAGTAGTCTCTGTTTTGTACTTTTGTTGCATAGTAGCTCATGAACTGTTTTTATTAGGTTAGTTATGTTGATATGCTTTATCATTTTATAAATTAACTCTTGACTGTCTTATTGTTTATAAAAGACCTTATGTATAAACCTTTAGTATTGTCGTTGAAATTGCCTTTGAGTGGACTTAAAAGTCCAGAAGTTATGGTAAAATTTTAATGTGAATATAGAAGTGTATTTAAAATTGATTTGTAGGTGTTTTGATTGAGTTTTGAGATTTTTAAAATAAAGTCGTTGTGCTGCCCAAATGTTTTCAAAAAAGTATTCAGTTAGCTTTTCTTAGTCAGATTAAGGGTACCGTGAGTGTCTTTAGCCTGAGTATGTGGCGGTTGTCATGTGCCCGATGTGATACTGGGTCGTGACATAATGTCACTGCTTTCTTAAGCTTTGCTCAATATTTCTAGGTTGAGTACATTGCAACCTTTTTAGAGACAAGTTTAGCAAGTTTCCCAATATACACTTTTAATTTATAAATGAAATAAATCTTGATTTTGAAAGTATGTCTCAAATGCAATGGTAAACGTAGCTAAAGATCCTCTAGTTTTAGCTTTCTTTGTTATTGATATTGTTGTTGTTGTTATTGTTATTGTTAATAAAATTCAAGCAAGGCATTTCTCTCTATTATCCTTATTTACTCTATAAAAAATTTGGATGGATCTTTTATCCCACATTATAAGTATTATTATAGGGGTTGTTTTGTGATCAACTTCTTATGAAATCAACTTATTCACTTGACATTCATAATTTGGGTTTTGTTTATTAAAAATGTTGCAATTTATCGCATACACTAGTTAAGCTACCAAAATCATTTTATCAATTTGCTTCCTAGGAGCTTCCAGTTTTGCCGCCATATTAATATTATGGATGCCACCTATCTTTGACTTTAGTCTCATATCCACATTAATAGTTTTTCGTTATAATATTTTATTAATTATTTCAATTCCTCGTGAGTTTTGAAAATAATGGTCCTACTTAAAGATGCATCTATTAGTTAATTAGTTAGGCAGCTCAATCTGCTATGAAATGTTTGCATCTACAAACCTAAGTTAAGACCATAGTGTGGGAACTTTGTCAACAACTCCTTCCATCTTTACCAAGTATCATATAATCTCTCACCCTTTAGCTGTTAGAAGGAGAAGATATCATCACTAAGATTTGTCGTTTGTGTTCGATTGAAGTACTTAACTAAACAATTTTTAGCAAGACAATTCCATATGTTGTTGGATATTGAAGGCAATGAATTTAGCCATGATGTAACTTGATCCCTCAATATGAAAGGGAATAATCTTAATCAAAAGGCATCCTATGAAACTTCTTTTAGCTTAAATGTGTCACAAATTTCTATAAAATTTACAATGTGAGGCATTGGGATCTTTATCTAGAAGCCCATCAAATTTTACCAATTGCTAAACTATTTGAATCATGTTGGGCTTAATATCAAAGTTTTTGGCCTCCACTTTTGGCTACATAATGGTGAGTGATAGTCTAGTATAATTCCTATAATGCGATCTCATCCTTAACCTCTAGTTGCATTCAAACTCTTATGTTTCTTTCCCTCAAATTTCAAAGTAACATAGGTTTAATTTATAATTTTGTCTTAATTAATATTTTGGGACCACTCTTGATTATACACTAAAGAATCTAAACCTAAAATTCAACCACTGCCACAAGATCAAGAAAGAACATTCTAAAATAAAAAATAAATATAAAAACAAACAAAAATTTAATTAGAATAATAAAAAAGCTTTCCTCATATTTCAATGTTGCTAAAAACTTAATGTGATAAAGTAAATGAAACACAAAACAATACTAAAGAATCACTAGGTAAGTGCATCTGTAGTTTTATATAATATTGCTTTGTGAATCGAGTATCAATCTCACAAAGATTGTAATTATTAATACTAGCTATTTTTCTATTATATAACCTAATAAAACAAATGTTTGAGTGAAATATATAAATAAAACAAACTAAAATTGCATTTTAGAATCACCAAATCAATTAATAATAAACAATCAATCGACACATAAGATATAAATAACAATAACCCTGTAACTTTCATATACTTGAATTTATCTTGATTCAATGATTTAGTCTAGTTCATTAGATTGATAGGAACTACTAAGTTGCATCTATACTCTATATCAAGACAAATAATTCTTAAGTATTTTGATAGTAAATTTTCTAAAATAAAAATCCTTCTAAGAATACATTAATTTGTATTATAAACTCCTATGATATATTTCACTCTTAACTTTGAAAGATCATGTAGTCTTATGTCTAGGATTCTATTTAACCCTTATTATTCATGTTGTGACCTAATTATATATCTAAGATCTTCTGAATTTGCTAGTTCAATATGACATTGAATTTTCAATGTTTATTACTCCAATTCAATGTTGCATGCCATTTTGTTTTTTGCGTGTTAAGAGATTACCTATGGTATCTCTTGCTTGTACATAACCTTTTATTCTTTATAAAGTTCTGATTTATCCAAAAAAATCAATGTAATAAATAAGTATGAAGAATTCGTAAGAAACTAAAATCTTTTATTAAATTAAAGAAATCATTTTAAAATAACAATTCTAAGGTTCATTTCACCTAGATTTATATCTCAATTAATTCATAATAAAAAATGAAATTCACAATAAACAAAAAAGAACACAAGAAATAATATTGAGTTCTTATGGCTTTAATCTTGAATGTTCTTATTTTTTCTCTCCAAGATTGTTTCCTTCTTAATCCTATATAATTTTTATAAGATTCGAATTACTTTTTCAATGTTTCAAAATTGAATCTCTTTTTGTTTTCCACTATCCTCATATATTAGACATAAAACCCTAGAAATTTGAACCAATACAAGCTTATGAAGGACCTTGTTGGTTCCTGTATTACTTTACACCCCTTTCAACTTCCTTTTTGTAATAATTATTGCCAAAGTTGTTCAAGAACATAGGACTAGATTTCTCTCATGTTGGATAATATAGGCAGAACATGGTAAGATATTGGTAAATGCTTGGAGACACAAAATGACCCCTTGTTGAACATAATAAGAACACATGTCCATATTGTATCAGGTTCATTAGGTAATAAACTCTCTCAGGAACATAATGTGACATGGTAGAACAAAGGAAGCAACATAATACCATATTGGCACCTTATTTTGAGTTTTTAACTTAAAATCTACTAAAGTTGCTCAAATTTAACTCAAACGTTTCCAAATTTACTCCTTCTTCATTGCAAGATTAAAGTAAGACATCAAAAAAAATATAAATCAATTTAATTATCAAACCTTACAAAAAATTCACAACATAAGCACAATAATTTAGAAAATCATCCCAAAAACATAGTGCAATTGGCACTTATCATAGTTCTCATGGTGGTAACTTAAGTTTTAATAATTAGGCTTAACCAACACAAGTTTAGTGAAAAGGTTGTCAAAATCAAGACAGATATGCTCTTGATCTTACTCTTTTGACATATCAAATGATATTGGTCTATGTTGATGCATTGTGGGTAGGGTTGGGTCATTTTTTATTTCCAAAGCTTTCCCATTTTGGTGGTTTGTTTTAATATGTTTTATTTGGTACTATTTTCTCCTGTTGTGTATTATAGGGTAGTTTGGACCTAACTTTTATAAGTCTTCACAATTGTGGGCTGAATTAGAGAGTTGTTGTTATGGCTAGTATTTATTGCATATTCTCCATTGTCATGGGTAGACTCATAGCCAAAGTTTGAAGGCAAATGTGAGGGAAGAAGAGTCAGGCAAACTACTTATGGACATGTTATTATCACATTACAGACCTTATTCCCACCCTTGAATAAAGCTTCAACCCCAAACCTCAACTCGGCTCCTCCACTCGCCTTTGAAGGTGGCTCACATTGTAAGGCCAGAAGAGAAGGCGATTCCTGCCATATTAATCCCCTTCATCCAACAAGCAGGCAGTGGGACCTGACACCACTCACTTCTTCCCACATCGTACGACAACCAGATTATGTCCCATGCATTTTCAAAAGTAGACAATAAAGCTATCCTAATCATCCCACCGTTAACCACCTCTAAGCACCCCATCATCACTTGGTACGGTTTCCTTATTCCCTCCATCATTTTTGTTGGCAATTTTGATATGTATTCCCAGTTCCTTCCGTTTACGCTCAAGCTCCATAATTCTACACCTTCTAGCTTTCGTACCCCTTTGTCCACGCCATCGACGCCGTTGGATTTCAGTATCACCATGTGCCCATCACCGTACACGTGTAACCGATCCATCACGTTTCCCCAATTAAATCCCACGGTCAGTTGCTGCCCGTTATCTTGTCCTGTGTAGAATCTCGGCCGTAGAATCACGGGTGCGTCGCGTTCTGATCCCAACGCTATCACTAGACTTTCACGAGGTCCGTTTACCACGTTCAGGAAAATAAGGTTGCCGTCTTTATGATTCACACGTGGCAGCTCGTCTGAAGTTTCTATTGCTTTCAAAGACCGCCAATTGTCAGTTTCCGAAGCGTAAAAAAACACCACCGGGCGGTTGTCGACCAACTCGGCGAAGAAAAACCGAAAATGATCCGACCCCGAAACTAGTTTCATTCCAGATCTCCGCCAAGAAGACGTGCCACGTGGACCGAGTGGGCTTGGCGGAATTTTTTTAACCACCTTCGTGGCTGAATTAACGACAATGACTTCCTGTCGGGAGTTTGAAGCGAAGAGGAAGAAGTTGCCGTCTGCCGCCAGAAAATAAACGCTCTCCCCGGGAAAAATGACTCTTTTCAGTAACCTGGTGAGTCCAACCATGTTGAACCACCGAGTTGACTGATCAGAGACGCAAAGAAGGGTGGCGTCGTGTCGCCACCGCTTCCTGTAAACAAAGAGCCAAGTGGTGGAACTCGATTGCAAGTTGTATTCGCGCACGAAATTTTGATCTGAAATCATGTTTGTTATGGACTTGTTAAGTGACCCCAGAAGTCTAATTTCAGGTAAAGGTAAATGGAGGAGTATTTTCTGCATGAGTTCTGAAGGAAGGAGGCAAAACCCAATTGCATTTGTTGTCAAAGTGTGATGATCTTCCATTAGAGGCTTAGACTTCAGAGAGGCATGTGAGATCATAAATTTATACTATCTACTCCTTTCTTGGTTATAGTCAGTGTGGTAATATGTATAGAGAGGCAGAGGGAGAGATTAGAAAGCGTGACTCGTTGGATATTGTGTGGGCATTCGTGTGTTGAAGTAAAAATGTTTAACTTACTGGAATTAGAAGACAAATAATCCAACAAAGCATCCATGCGCAGAGTCACATCGTCATAGTCGGAAAATGGACGGTTAGCGACATTAAATTTGTTTATCCACAAAGGTTGCCGTACCGATTAAGTTGATGCCTTAAAAAATAAGGAAAAGGTCAACTACTCCTGGGTGCGGTAACTAAGTGTGCAAGCCTCGTAAGAGTGACATAACATATGGAGCCGAAAAGGTGAAGCTCAAATGACCTCTATTTATGACAGCTCTAACACACAACCGACAATCAATTACCTACTTCCCGTGCTTAATGACTGGACTCTCTTGTACTGTCTGTGTCATATCTAAGGTTTTACTTGCAAATCTATCTATATATACATATATATGTATGAGACCTTTCTGGTCAGGAAAAGCAAGTTGCATTTGCACCCAGAGACTACAAGGAGATGTGGGATCGTAGTCACCTATTTGTTTAATGTGATAAAAGCAGTGGGTGCTGCATTAGGAGGACCTGCCAATCTGTTAAGTGAGGAAGATTTAAATAAAGAAAACGAAAAAGCACATTTTAATTGAAGATACGTGGGCTAGTTTTGAAAATTGTTATTGGCCCATCTTGGATGCTGCCCAGCTTCGAGCTAACCCATATAATACAATTTTTTCCCCTGTATAAATAGAGAGATTTTGCGTGGATCGTGGTCTTAGATATTTTTTATTTTTCGTTGGTTTCTCTTCTCTGCAACAGAAATTAACAAGCATCAATGTCTACTCCTCTTTCTCTTTACAATCAAATAAGACCACCCTTATCTACAGAAAATCCCTCCCTTACAATCCCCAACACATTCTCCTCCACCATCGCCGTCGCCGATTTCACCGCCATTCCTTTGAGCAAACAGAACAGCATGAACCGATCCCATTCACACCCATGTCTTGTTTCCCTTGAAAATTGCTCCTCCATGTCTGAGCTGAAGCAAATTCATTGCCAAATGCTAAGAAATGGCCTCTTCTTCGACCCCTTTTCTGCCAGCAAAATCGTGGCCTTTTGCGCTCTCCACGACTCTGGATGCCTTAACTATGCTCGTCTAGTCTTCTCTGAAATCCTAAATCCTACAACCTATACATGTAACTCCATGATTCGAGGCTACACTAATAGTAACTTCCACCAACAAGCACTTCTTTTCTACCAAGAAATGATAGTCCAAGACTTGCTGCCTGACAGATTCACATTTCCCTCATTGTTCAAGTCCTGTGGGGATCTACTAGAGGGCAAACAGCTACATTGTCACTCCACGAAATTGGGTTTTGTTTCAGATGTTTATATTCAGAACACTTTGATGAACATGTACTCCAACTGTGGATGCTTGCTATCAGCTAAAAACGTCTTTGATAAGATGGTGGATAAGAGTGTGGTTTCCTGGGCCACAATCATAGGCGCTCATGCACATTGGAATCGAACAGTTGAAGCCGTGAAGCTTTTCGAGCAGATGGGGAGTGAAAATGTGAAACCTAATGAGGTTACCTTGGTCAACGTGTTAACGGCTTGTGGCAAGGCAAGAGATTTGGCAACGGTCAAGAGAATTCACAACTACATTGAAGAAAATGGTTTTGGGTTCTATCCCATCATCAACGCAGCTCTCGTTGACGTGTATTGCAAGTGTGGTTGTGTATCTATTGCAAGAGAGTTATTCGACAAGATTCAGGACAAAAATTTGTTTTGTTGGAACATCATGATCAATGGACATGTAGAGGATAGTGACTTTGAGGAGGCTTTGGTACTATTTCGGAAGATGCAAGCCAAGGGTGTCACAGGCGACAAGGTGACAATGGTGAGCTTGTTGCTTGCTTGCACTCACCTAGGAGCTTTTGATCTTGGTAAGTGGTTACATGCCTATATTAAGAAGCAGAAGATCGAGGTGGATGTTGCCCTAGGAACAGCTCTAGTGGATATGTATGCCAAATGCGGAAGCATAGAAATTGCGTTGAAGGTCTTTCATGACCTGCCTGAGAAAGATGTTATGGCTTGGACTGCCTCAATCGCTGGCCTCGCAATGTGCGGGCAAGGAGAGAAGGCTTTGGAGTATTTTCAGGAGATGCAGATAAGAGGCGTAAAACCAGATGCAGTTACGTTTGTAGGAATTCTGGCTGCTTGTAGTCATGCTGGACTTGTAGATGAAGGGATGGCTTACTTCAATTCGATGTCAGCCGTATATGGCATCAAGCCTAGCCTCGAACATTATGGTGGATTGGTTGACATACTAGGCCGAGCTGGTCGCATTTCTCAAGCAGAGGAACTGATTGCTAGCATGCCAGTGGCACCAGATCAATTTGTTCTAGGGGGTCTTCTTGGTGCCTGTCGAATCCATGGAAACCTTGAGGCTGCAGAGAGAGCAGCTAAACAGCTTCTAGAGCTGAATCCAGATAATTGCGGCATGTATATCCTTCTGTCAAACATATATAAATCATTAAACAAGTGGGAGGGCGCTAAAAGAATAAGGGAGTTGATGGAAGCTAAAGGCATAAAAAAGCCTCCAGGTTGCAGCCTGATAGAAGTGGATGGAATTGTCCACGAGTTTGTAAAAGGTGATTCATTCCACCCACAATCCAAGGAAATATACCGTATCTTAGAGGATATGATCGACCGAATAAAGCAAGCCGGTTATGTGCCCAACATGTCCGAAGTGCTATTTGACATGGATGAAGAGGAAAAGGAGACAGCACTTAGTGTACACAGTGAGAAGCTGGCAATTGCTTACGGCCTGTTGAATACGAGTCCCGGAACTCCCATCCGAGTCATTAAAAACCTTCGTATATGTAGTGATTGCCACACTGCAGCTAAGGTCGTCTCCAAAGTTTACAACAGGGAGATAATTGTGCGGGATAGAAACCGATTTCACCATTTTAAGGATGGATCTTGTTCATGCAGGGATTACTGGTGATATAAACAAATACTGTTTGTATCAAAGAATTCAAAATTTCCAATCCTACCACATTATATTTGCCCATGTCAATGACTTCTTAGTTGGAACCATCTGATAATTTGGTTAAAGCAAGCAAATGCTGAAGTTATAAAATCTTGCATGCTGCATTGGGTAAAAGTTAACTCTACAAATGGAACCAACCTAGACAATATAACAGAAATTTGTTTCCGCTAATCAAGAAACGTGGATACATAGTACGATCCAATAAATTTCATCATTTCATGGCAATTCACTGGACAGAACCCTGGCCTGCCTTATACAAAAACAAAGGATTTCAAAACGTGTAACCACAAAGAGTGTCTTTTACCAAAAAATTTCCAGACAGATTACGTAGTCTTCCAGAATTGTAGTTTAGATAGCACCGTTAGGAAGACAATGGTATCATGACTAGTTCGTAAAAAGTGTCATAATTCTGGATGGAGTAATTCAGTGAACTAGAGAAAATTTGAAACTATGTGGAGCTCTTTCTTTGGTGTAACTAACCCTAAACCAAAACGGAAAGCCATCATAACACCGCCATCACCAATTATATTAGTGTCATTGTTAACAAAATTATTTGATTGTGAACAACAAAAATATATCATTTGCAGAACAACTGGGTATGACCGTTAAAACTGCTGGAGCATAAAAACCCTTACAAATGGATGGAATGCAGCTAGGGAGTTTACCCTGAGCAAGTTCTACGTCATTTTCCAAAAATAAATTACTGAACAATCAAGAAGGCGCAATCAAGTATACCTTGTTAATAGGGATTGGCAAGTACTTGAGGTTCCATTCTACTTGAATGAACACTGCTCGTTCTCATTTTTTAGTGTCTGGGGGATCTGAAGATTGAAACATCTATGTTAACTAGAGAAGAGAAGAGCCAAGCAGGCCATCCCTTAGTGAAAACTTTTTTCAAGCACCAGAGAGCCGTGCTAGTAGTCGTCGATCAATAAGAGTTAAGACCATCCCGAACAACATTCGAACGGGTTAATTTGAGGATGGATGTTTTAACTTCACATGGTAAACTTGCGACGAAGAGAATATCTTGAATTGATTTAAATCAAAGAAGGAGTTCTATAATTATGAGGATACGTCATTTGAATGAGTTACCAACTTGTTTCCAAAAACAACACACAATTTCAAGGTAAATGATAATGTTGGAGTCTCAATTTTAGAACGTATTATATCAATTTTAAATGATAAGAGGAACTAATATGTTGGATTAAAACAAATGGGCAATGTTTTAGTGAGTTTTTCAATTCAGGCACTTAACTAATGTGATAAAGGTTAGTCACTAAATTCCGTTTTAAAATAGCCACATTAACTAATAAGTAGAATGTTAAGTGGGCGTTCATGGGAGTTTTATCAGTAAGACAGTATTTCTCTATAATTTATCTGACGAATGAAATTTAATAGGTGAAGCACCTAGTAAATAATTCTTTTTTTGTTGAGGCACTCTCTTAATAAAAAGTGATAAATTTCAGGCACTAACCAAACTCTTATCCCTTTACCAAACTGACTTGATCCCAATCTTGGCTAAGGCAAAACAGCTTAACACTTTCCACATAGTATAAAGACACTGCTAAACAGATGCAGTCTGTGAGAACTCTGATCATCAGGAGTTGAATCATTATGGTGCATTCAGGTAAGATAGGGAGTAAAGGCAATCTTTTCTGAACATCTTGTCCATAAATACTCTAAACTTGCCAAAAGCAAGGATAATCGTTCCAAATACTACAATGAGTCTTTTGAACCATCATGAAAGTTAAACAAACTAAAGTATATATGTTCATCATACTAACTAGACAAAGGCACAAGCAAGTTTACCAGACCGTGGTCCTCAATCCTCATCACCATGATCAATCTTTTCCTTAAGTTGGTCTTCTTCATCACTGTAATTTCCACTCCCAGTCTGATTAGGATCGGAATCACGCTCGGAAGAGGCAGCAACAGCTTTATTAACTGACTGCTGATAAAGAACTCCACCTGCCAGCGTGAAAAGGAGGCAAAGCAAACCGAATGGACTAGCATGTTTATCCCAAATCAGCACATTTATCACTATTGTAAGAAACTTATTGACCACACCAGTCACAGTGTAGGCTGTTGCAGATATAGCCTTTCTTGCCGCAAAGCCAAAGAAACTAATAAGCAAGCCAAACACACAGGATAAGGACACAGCAAACCATGCGTCAAATTCAAACCAATTACCAGTTTTTGACGCCAAAGCTGCAAACAGATCACTGTACTCTCCTGTGAGTATCCAGAACACAGGGGCAATCATCAATGACAGCAAATTGTTGTACAGAACAAGTCCCCATGTGTTCAATCCAATAGTTGATACAATGTGTTTGATATAAACCATCTCAGTAACAATGGTCACTAGATACGCTAAAGCCCAAGAATATGCGGTCAAAGTAAAATCAGAATCAGTGGCCACGTACCCAACAGCACCACTCAAAATAACAACCAACGAGACAAAGGTAAGCTTTGAAGGAATAGGTTGTTTTCTAAATACGGTGTCAGCGACGGCAACCAACAGGGGTGTCAAAGATCTGAACATTATGAAGGTATCGACATTGGCATGACGCAAAAGATTGGTATTGGTAAAGATTGCCAGGTAAAAGACAATTGCAGCGGGCATAAACTTCTTGGCAGTTTCATAAGTGAAGGCGTCGTGATACAAAAATCCCAGCTTACCCAAAACCCAGACACCCAATGCAGAGGTCAAGTACTGCAATGCAGTCAAAAGGGCAGGATAGCTGAATTTGGTAATGGCATATTTGTTGATAACAGCAAGTAAACTTGAACATAGAGCATAACCCACCACCAGACTACTAGTGGCTAACTGCTTCGAAGACTCAACTCGAACCGAAGCCATACTAGGCCCCTTTCTCAGCGTGCCTACAAATGATGATCTAACAAACACACAGCAATACAGATATAAAACAGATCCTTAAGATTCCAGAGAGACAATGTAAAGAATGGGGGCCTTAAAGGAGTTACCTGTGTCAATATCTAGAGAAAAAGAACTAGCAAACAGCTTCATAGGAAAAAAAATCTGAGAAATTGGAAGCCGATAATCAGGTCTGATCAAAGAGTGGTAATGAAAAGAAAGCAAAATCTTATCAAACCCCAACAAATTTGGACCACTGAGAAAAAGGGTACAATTCACTAAATTGTGGATCAAAAAGGACGAGAAAAGACCAGAACGAGATCAGATAAGGCACGCAGAGAAAAAAAAAAAACAGAGACCCTTTCAAATGGTGTGACTTAGGGAGGGAGGCGGAGGCGGAGGCAGAGAGAGAGAGAGAGCAAACGAAAATCCACTGACCCGGAATGAATATAAGGGGAAACTGTGACAGTGGAGGCAAGAAATAGGATGGAGATCTAAATCTAATTAGGCTGCTTTTGTTTCTTTAATAATTCATTAAGGAGAGGGGAGGGTTTAATCAACGTCTCGACGTTGATTGACTGAGGAGCAGATCCGGTAGGAAATGTTTATTTACAGTTTACTCCGCGTCGGTCGGTGCCATTTTAACCTTTTCCTTGACAACTGTAGCATTATATTTCTAATGTTTGTTTGCCATTTACTCCACGCTAACCTTTTTTACGGAATCACCCTCTTCAACTTCCTTACCTGTTCAATATCTACAAAAACATATACAAATGGTTAAAATGTCAAGATTGTGTCCCGTTCAATTTGCCTTCGTCAATTATATAATCATTAAATGGAAAGATTGTGTCCTCGATAAATTTAATATGTAAAACATTCTAATATGTAAAATCCATAAATTTGGTAAAACATAAAAGATAGATGGAATTGGTTTTTTTATTAATTATTTTAAAACCTTTTTATCTACAATCATGTTTTACATCATCCTTTTATTATTTCAAAGCATTGCTTTTGCTTCTTTATATTATACTTATAAGAGTAAAACAACCAAATTTTTTGAAAATTAAAATTCAATTAATCAAAGCTGCTAAATACAAGGTTCATTGACAAGAAACAATAAATAATTAATCATTGCACAATTAAGAACCAAAAAGTTGGAAACTAATTATACATAATCCAATGGAATCATCTAAGCTTAACCCCTTCAAAGTATCTGCTTGCATTGCATGACTTTGGAGTTAAACTATGCTTCTCATAATTGTCGGTATATAGCTATTCTAAGAGTGAGAATGATTTTAGCACCTCTTGAGTTTTATCATCATGCAAATCATATCAAAGTTAGTATACAATAACACTTGTTGCTCCTAACTTTCACCCTTAAACATCCCTTGATTCCTCTCCTTTCACATATTATAAACCATAAAATCCCTTATGCATTCCCTGCTTTAGCTATCTAGATGTTTCATCTTTTGATATAATATCAATGCACACATTGTAATGGAATAATTCCTAATCCACCTTCCTCTCATGGCTAGCATAAATCATTCCAGTTGAGTTTTCT
>JAOTAW010000008.1:25237310-25251591 GCA_025629945.1 Erythroxylum savannarum | reverse complement strand
CTGCATATGTATTTCGATATGTTATATTGATAAATGTAGTCTTAAGTGTTTTGCAATGTATATGAAAATAGTTTTTTGAAATATAAAGACATTATAAATACAAGTATTTTGTTCTGTAATGGGCCCAAGTGATTACTGAAATTTTAACATGTTCAATAATGTTTCTAACCATGTGACTAAAATTATTTATAAATCATTCGGGCCGAACTTGATTATCGATTTTTCGCATATGCTTATATTGTGTAAGAAATTTTTTGCAATAAGTTTCATCCATTTACCGTCTTAGCATGCCACTCTGGCGGGATTTGTACTCGGATGTCACTCAGGATGTTGGGTACGTGTCTTGCAAGAGTGGGGTGCTACAATTTACCTTGTCCTTCCCATTTTACCCCCTTATGTCTATTAAAACTAACATCTTATACTTCTAACTCCTTAACTAAGGTTCATGGGAAAATTGAAGGAATTTGATAATACTTCCTTCAAGAAAAATGTTCCCCATTGTCTTAAGTTTCTAATGACACCAAAATCATTCAATTTGGTTCAGAAATCTGAAAGTTATGCCCCATAAATTTTCGGATTGTTCTTATACTGAAATAGTATTCTTTGCTCAACTTCCATCCCGAAATTGAAATTCTTAGAGACTGAATTAAAACTTGATTTCTTCAAACAATTTATATCCCTAAGTCTCTAATTTAATCCAAATTAATAATCATCTCATTTGGATAACTAAAGAAAAAGTTATGGCTAAAACACCGAAGTATACTCAATGAACATGTTTCAACTATATTTTCCAGCTTTTAACTTCCAACATTTCACATATAACCTATCTTGTACCTAAACCATTTCGTACATCATTTCTAATTCAAGAATTCTCCTTTTTCTTTACTCATAACTAATCTCCAGCAATTTCTCATTTAATAGTTCTAACTTCCAAGAAAAGTTCGGGTCCAACAATTATGCTATAGTAACATTTTAATTCATCAAATTATATATTATTTTGTTTTCTTTCACTTTTTTATATATAGTAGATCACGAAAGTTTTCCTGATAACATGATGATAGATAATTATGCTTTTTTGAGCTTAGAACCATATGGTCCCCTTTTTTCATTCTGTATCTTCTTTAATCCTTCTTGAATTTTCATAATGTTTTCTTGATAACATGATGATGGATAAAAGGAAAAAGATTTTTTTGTTAGTTGATTGAAAGTGATAGTTAAGTCAATAATTTGTATTATCAACTACCAAGAATAATTGGAGTTTCACGTTGTGAATGGGTAGGAAGAGCCTGCTTTTGGGTGGATGATGAGAGCACCATAAATGGTATAATGCATTCAAAGCATCATCATCTTTATATGAAGTACCACCTTCTTCAATGGCTTTCTTGGCCTTTTCTGCAAGCTCTTGACCTCTTCTTCTCATCTATGCCACCTCTTCACCACCACTTATTAACCTTTTCACCACTTTCTCAACCTTATCTCTTCCCAATGTTGGTGGTGGATCGTCGTTCCACGATGTCCAGTGCATAATACCTGCCTTTACACCTAAATACAAATTTACATTATGGACAAGTAAATATAAATTTCTGTTAGTGAACCTAAAATATAAGAAGGCCATAGGACTCCTGTCAATTCATTCATCTAATCTAGTACTCCTTAATTGTGTTGTACCTAAGAAGATCGGTTTTCTTTCCTAGAAAAGACAACATCCATGGTTGAGTAATATGTACATTTTCAAGAATCGATTTTAGGATTTGAAGAACATAAAAGGGGTGTACCAGTTTTGTTAGGGAAAATGAAGGAGATGAGAGATGTGCCCTAGTTGACAGTGATGTTCTCATTCTTAATCTCAAAGAAGCGAGGTTTTTCAGCTCCTGCATCGCCATGGACAAGTTCAAGGGTCAGTACAAGGCAAAAACAGAAGATCAAAATGAACTTGTCCATTTTCATTTGTTTTTTAATGAATTTGATAAGATTCAATGCTCAATTGCTCTGAGTATGAGATGAGTTGGTGTTATATAGGACCTGTGAGCACTAAATATAGACTAGCAAATACATAAATGACAACAAAAATTTTGAATAGACCGAAATTAACAATGAGTCATAAAACCTCCAATTGCTGGGTGATCTAGTATGAGTAATTATGGTGCCCATTCGTGTATTATCAATCCTTTTTCTGATTCTCTGATCCTATATTCAAGTTCACTAAGAAGCACACTTTCTTAGTTCGTTTAATCATTTTCAGTGGATTTAAACATTCTCCCCACAACCTAAATAAACTAAACATTGATCACTTTAAGACCATATCTGATCTCTACAAGTTGGTCAATGGAATGAGCAATGTTTCCAAAACTGATGTAAATAACAGAGTTAGGTTTTTGGCCATCAAACCAGCTCATTATGCTCTACTCGTCCATTGGAGTCAGATGGGAACAACTAGAATGCATTCAAATCCATTAGAATAATTACCTCATAAATGGTTCATATTGTTAAAAACACATGTGCTTGCATGAGCATGACATGCATCACACATATATTTAGACTTGGCTTAAATTTACACCTTTATTTTTATGTATATAACCAAATTTACACCTTTATTTTTATTCTATCATTTCTATACACTTGTATGCAGTTTAGCATTTAATATGGTTGTCTTATGCATACTTTAAACCATGTTTAACATTTAATATTTTGTAGAAATTATTGTGGTTGTCTTATGTTTATTTTGAACCATGTTTAGCATCTACTACTTTATAGAAATTGTTATGATTGATGTCACTTATATATGATTAAATTTAGTCATGGATGGTTTGAATAGTATGAATGGTTCCAATGATTGTGTGGAAATAAATGAAAAAGATTGGGAGGGGGGGTATGGAATGATACCATAGAGATATATTTAATCTCCTTAATCGAATGAGTACTACCTTTTCCAAATCTGGTTGGAAGCATTTTAAGGGAGGGCTTTAAAAAAATTCAATCAAGACTATACTGATATTCAATTAAAGAATAATTATAATGGATTAAGGGCTAGATTTAAGAATTTCAAGAACTTACTCAAAGAAACGAGAATCGGTTACAACTCCTTTACTAATGAAGTTAATGTTACAAATAAATGTTAGGAAAATCTATTTAAGGTAAAATATGTCTTTGTTTTATTAATATATCATATTATATAATATTTATTCTCATGCTTCTTTTTCATCATTATAGCTGCATAAAATGAATCATAGATTTAAGAAAAAAAATGCAAGGAATTTTCAAAGTTGTATCATATTTTTGGAGATACTACTACAATTGGTGTGCATGCACATTCATCAACTAAATCTGCATCGAATAGTACAAAAAAGGAACATGGAAACGATGTTGATGAAGATTACTCATATAATGAAAAAGAAGATCAAGAAATAAGTTCCCCGTCTAAAATAAAGAAATCTACTAATAATAAGAAGGTAAAGAAGACACTTTCTAACATTGTAAAAGAGGTCTTGCGTATAATTGGTGAAAAATCAACAAGGAAGAATGATTTACTTGAGAAAAAACTTAGTGAAGCATCATCCATTGCAAAGAAATGATCTCAAGAGTCTAACATAATGATCAAATGTCTAAATTCTTTAGATGAATTGGGTGTTGACAATGTGCAATATGGAAAAGTTATGAAGGCTTTACATGATTCTCTACTTTATAGGGATATTTTTATAAAGATGACAGATATAAGGAAGTTAGATTGGATTATAGCGCTTTAGTTATATTTTCATGTTATTGCATATCTATTTCTGATTAATTTGACACTTATATATTAAGCACTATTCCATAGTTTGAATATTTTAAGTTTGTGATTTATATGAATGCTTGACTTAATGTTAAGTCTATGTTTTGTATGAATATTTTGTTTATATTTTATTAAACCTTTTGATTGAATGTTTTATTAATTATTTAATGTTGGCATTGTGTGGATACATGAATTTCTTATCAGATTTTGAATTAGATTTTGATGATGAATTGAAGAAAGTAATCATTATTTCTTTAGCTGGGAGAGAGAACAAATATTTTCATATACAAAAGCAACCATGTAGAACTTCTACTCTACCAGGTCATGATTGGATATTAGAACTTTTGAATGGAAATCCTACAAGGATTTATGCAAACTTAAGAATGAGAAAGATAATCTTCTTGAGTTTATGTGAAGAGTTTAAGAGGCTTAATATGAATAAGTCATTTGACTGTGGAGGAACAAGTATCAATTTTCTTGATGACTATAGGACATAGTGAGACAACTAGAATCAATGCAGAACGTTTTCAACATTCGACATTGACAATTTCGAAATACTTTCGGAAAGTCTTATATACAGTTAATCGTTTTTAAAAAAGAGTTATTACTCCACCATCCTTTACTAATACACCTCATGAGATTCACCATAATTCAAAATTCTATATATATTTTTAGGTACATTCATATATTTAAATAATATTTTAGTTATGTCCTTATGATTAATAATTATTTTAATATATATTTTAAGTTTTAGGATTGCATAGGAGTAATAGATGGTACACATATTGATGCACATGTTTCCACCGATGAATAAATACCATACAAAGATAAAAGAATTAATCCAACCCAAAATTTTATGTGTTGTTGCTCATTTGACATGCGTTTTACATATGTAACAGCTGGATGAGAAGGTATTGCAAATGACTCTCAAGTTCTTTTAGGACAGTGATAAATCTAGCAAATTAATATCCTATGCCTCTATAAGGTATTATAATATTTTAAATAAACAAAGTAATTATGAGTCATTTTAAATATCTTTTGTTAATATTATGTTCTTTATATGTTAGGTAAGTTTATTTGTTTGATTCTACACCAATATGCTTGGATTTCTTTCACCATACCAAGATGAGAGATATCATTTGCGAGAGTATATAGGAAGAGAAAGACCTCAAGGTCCACATAACTTGTTTGACTACAGACATTCTTCATTAAAAAATGTTATTAAAAGATGTTTTGGCGTTTTAAAAACAAGATTCCCTATACTTAAAAACATATCGAGTTATGATATTAAGAAACAAAAATACATCATTATTGCTTGTTGTGTTATGTACAATTATATTAGAATATATGGATAAAGCGATGAATTATTTGATAGTTGTGTTGAAAATGAAGAACAAATTAGGGAAAGTGAAAATGAAGATGTAAGTTCTTAAGTAGAGTATAATATCACTCCAGCACAACTTTGAGTTATGTCTTGGAAGCGAGATAAAATTGCTAGACAAATGTGGAATGATTATATTATTTCTAATTGATTTATGTTTCTTTTTTGTGTGTGTAAATGATAGTACTATTATGTTTTCAAAATTTGTACTTGACTTGAATCTGTGGAGTTTTCTTGTCGGATTCTTTCCTTCACAGCGCCATAGCGAACCGAGCAATAGGGTGTAGCCCCTTTTCTCGCTATTAATAAAAATGGTTTTAATTTTGAAAAAAAGAAAGAAAAAAAACATCTTTAATCATTAAATGAGAAAATAATTTGTTGTTATTATTAATGTGTTTTTTCTATGTTTGTGCTTTTATGGTTGAATGTTTTTAATGATGCTGGTTTTATTTCTTTTCTTAATTTCACGTTATTGTTGATTATTGAATATTATTAATTCTCCATAACAATGTTCTTGCAAAGAAAAAAGGGGAAGAAAGAGAAGACAAAATTGGAAGAAGAAAGAAAAGACAAAATTTGAAGGCTAGAAACCGACTTGGATGCTTTAAATATAATTGTTGATAAAGAGGATGGTGCGAAGAAGAAGAAGATAAGGAAAGAGAAGGCTAGGTATGGTGTGCCACTGTTAAGAAGAAAAAAAACAACACTTATATATGTATTGTGAATGTTTATTTTGTGAGTAGATTGGTTATGTAATTAATAGTATTAAGGCTTTAGTTGAATGTTTATGGTTAATTGATAGCATAAGATCATCAGTCACGAGTGTGACTTATGATTCGTGTTGTTAATGTTTATTTCGTGAGTAGAAAATTTTGATTCTTGAATAGTTTTACTTTATTATATAATTGTGGGTTTTGATGTTTATGTAGTATTTATGTTTTTGTCGTCGAAGTTTTTATTGAATGTTTATGTTAGTTGATAGCCTAACATGATCAGTCATTGTTGTGACTAATTTAAGTCACACCCGTGACTTGTGAGTGTTGTGAATGCTTAAAATTTGCCATTCTTGAATACCTTGGCTATTATTGTAGTTATCATTAGTCACAAGTGTGACTCTGTTAAAGTTTATCTAGAAATAATTAACAGGCAATATTAAGATTAATAGTAAAATGAGAATAAGTTAATTAGGTTTATATTCAGAATTTAGGTTTATATTTAGAATTTTACATGATGCTCTATTCACAAGAATTTATTTTACAAAAATCTGATAAAAATGAAAACACAGGAGAAAACAAGAATTTTTTTTAAAAAAAAGAGAAAATAAAGATAAAGTAAAGAAAATGTTTTCTTTTTCTTTTGATATGTTGAGATTCTACAAAGTTTGAACTTTATGATTTGCATTAGTTTAATAAAAATAATAAACAGTTATGATCCAAGTAATAAAAAATTATTAACAGTTGTGATTTAACAACAAAAAAACTACCATATGGATATCCAGAATTATATGATGTTCAGAATATTGAGGTTTAAGAAAACATGAAATTAAAGCACAAAAGGTACACAAGTCATATGATCATTTTGTTCTAACAGAAATAGCTTATGAAAATTTTAGTTTTTTGTTATTACGATGACCATCTGTATCTGACTGCAGTGTGGGTTCATTATGGCTGATGATCATATCTGCATCTGATTGCGTACTAGGTTCAATGTGGCTGAATCTTTTATGAAGGCATTGTCTGACTAACGAAGAAGATTTAGCAATATGTTCTAAAAATTAAAAAATCAAAGTATATTAGCCACATAGTATATAAGGTGACACTATTTTAAAAAAAAAATGCTAGATAGATAAATAACAGATGATAATATAATTAATGTAAAAAAAAGAAGTTTACATAGTTTGATAAAGATTAAAAGGCTAAAACTGAATGAATAAATAATGACAAATAACGAATGCCTAAAATAGGTGGAGCTGTAATTTCAGCATTGTCATTTTGATCATCAGTTGAAATTTGATCATCTTTTGCGGGTGAAGCCGAAGCCTTTTGTTATTCATCATCATCAATTTCACAGTAATACATAACATTAAATCGTTTTATTGCATCTGATGATTGAATGTTTACTGGTTTGACATGAAGAAGAAATGTTTTGCTTCTCGATCCTGTGCACACCTTTTCTAGAGGAAGTTCCATGTTCTTATTATGGGAATGCAAAAATGTTAATTGTCAGCTATATAGCCATATAAAGATAATTGTTATCATATTAAATTGCATATGTAAAAAACATTATATCGAAAAATATAACTTATAGTAATATTGCATAGCTTCTATTGTGGTGAAATGTAAAAGTTTTTCAGCGAGCTTGCCAAAAATAAAAGCCGTGATAGTCCATGTTTCGTCGGTCAAATCCACGTCATATCGGCATCTATATCAAAAGTTAGAATATATGTTAATTAGAAGAAAAAAATGATATTAAATGAAGTTGTTAATTCATAACTATTAAGGAAAAAATCATGAAGGAAAAAAATCCTTGAAGGAAAAAAATGGACATTAAAATTAAAGGGTGTTATGGGTGTGAATAAGTGTCGACTAAGTCTCACAGGTGTGACTTGTTAAGTTACACCTGTGAGTATGACTTAACAAGTCACACCCGTGACAGTTCAGTCACTCCTGTGAGGGAAGAAAAAATGGTCATGGGTCACGGGTGTGACTTACCGTGAAGAAGAAAGTGTCAATTAAGTCACTCCCATGACATCCAAGTAAAAAATGTCAAAAATCCAAAATCCACATGAGAAGCAAAAAGTAGTAAATTGAAAAGAGAAAAGAGAAGAAGCAAACTTGGGTTCAGTGGTAAGTTTTTCTCTGCAAGAATTACAAGTGAATGGAACTCCATAGGTAGCAGCTGTAGAACAAAAACATCTCTTACATGCCATATACCAGTGTTTTTGCAAGATGTGTTGGAAGGAAACTTTAGCTTTAATCCATGATATCTACAAATAACCCATAATGAGATTTTTATTAAAAGCATTAATATGAAATATTTTATAAGAATATAAGTTGTAGTTACCTTGCTGGTAGAATTCAAGAACATGATTTTGGTAATTTTCTGATGCGATTTAAAGGATATATCAGGATTAAATCTCAGATAAGATCATTCGCTAATAAGGTTTTTAATTTCCTTATTATTTCATCGTGCCCTTTAACATAATAATTATTAATATGAAAGCATCAAAATTTTATAAAAATTTCTATACAATTTTATTGATTGTTGAAGTAAAGATATATAATTTTATTGATTGTTGGAGTAAAGATAAGGCAGTACCAATTTTTAAAATCTACAACTTCTTGTATTGGTGGATCAACAAGAATTGCTGAGTAGAACCAGGTTGATAATGCAACACCTAAAATTTTAAATTGTAACTTAAAAATAAAATAGAAAGATAACTAATAAATGTAATAATATGATGAAGAAAATAACCCATATCGTTATAGAAGTTCACTTTCAGTCTCCTACACACAATTATCGGATAAAAGTGTAAGGATTTAGTAATTTGTTGGCAGTCGATATTTACAAAAGAATTCCACATCGACAGTACAACCGTTTGTTGTCTAATAAAAAAGAAATGTTAGAAAAAAGAAAGAATTTATCTCAGTTTCATGCAAAATATAAAGAATAACAGAGAATTAAAATTACTCTTTGTTGGCGATAACAAATTTCTGCACAGTTGAATTTCTTCCATTTCTGTTGATTTCTTTTTTATCTAAGACTTCAATAATGACGGCCAAAATATCTATCACGTGCTAAAATAAATATAATTAGATACAATAGAAAAATTATGAACATTGTATAAAGAAATATATTAAGGATCTAACCAACTGATTTTTGCTTGTCATTCGCACAGTTGATAAGATCGCTGAAAGGTGTAAAGTTAAATTTCACGGGGATGATGGTATCATCATCTGGCACAGGTTCAATGAAAGTGCGGCTCGTAATTATCCATTGTATTTTCAAATCTTCAATGAGTCGGAATAGACTTCACAATGGCATTAGAAATAATATATTTCCTATACAGCTACAAGATGTGGCTCATTCGTTGGATATCATTGTTGAATATAATACCCTCAACTTGTGATCCCTGTTAATAATAAGGAAATTATTAATAATTAAGTAAAAAAACATGTAAAATGAAGAAAGTGTAATTGTTATACCTCAGAATCAAAGAAGATAAACTTTTGTCTTTTTGATGGTGTACCAGGTGAAGGGACAATATGTTGTTTTTCTTGAATGATAATTTCACAAGACCACTATTGAGCGCCAGGTAAAATATCCTTAATCAATAACAGTTTTCCATACTGAAACAATTCGTTTAATGAATTAGTTAGGAGAAAGAAATTTTTAATGAAATGAAATTATATCGAGTTGAAAAGAAACAATTAACATACCTCTTGACAACTTTATCTTTTATAATTTAACTAATTGAAAATTTTCATGAAAAACAATATTTCTTATTTTTTGATTGAACTTTGAAGATTCAAAAGTTCCTTGAATAATCAAAACTTTAACTGATTCAGGAGTTCGAGATCTTGACAGAGCCACATATAATTGTCCATGCGAGAATACAGGTTAACGAAGATAAATTCCTATATGATCAAGTATTTGACCTTGGGATTTGTTTATTGTCATTGCAAAACACAAATGAATAGGGAACCGTGTTTGGACGAAAGGAATTCCATTTTTTTCATTTTCTGAAGCTTGTAAGGGAATTTTAGGTATAAAAATCAATTTTCCTTTGTGAGGTCCAAACATAATTTATGCAGAAATTGTATGATCTTTTAATTGTCTACATATCAACCTTGTTCCATTGCACAGTTCCTCAGTTGGATTCAAATTTCTGAGTAGCATAATTGGGGAGCCTTCTTTGAGCAAGAGTTTATGTGGAGGTAGGCCTTTAGGATTTAAAGAATTGAGAAAATCTCCATAATCAGCTTGATGTCTTCGGTTAATTGTCTTGTCAAAACTCATATATGAATGCTTATTTCCTGACAATTTTTTAATCATCATGTCATTAATTTCGTCAATACAATTGTTTGTTGGACATAGTACGCATCTGTTTATCATCTGATATGGATCAGATGAATATAAGCTTAGGTCAGGGAACACGTTTTCAAGTAACCTGGTGAAGGTAACGACATATCAGAAAAATGTAATTGCAATTGTAAAACAAGGATAGTAAAATATATAATGGAAAAAATAGTAATCTGTTAAGAGACTTATCTTTATTGTCATAAGGAATAACCAAATCTTTTGGCAATCATATTTGATTTTGGTCATCTATCGGCTCAGTGCCTTCTCCAACATGCAATAAAAATTCATAAAAAGTTGGATTTGATATAGCTCTCATATTTATCATCAAAGAGAATTTAGATATGTGTGGCCAAAGATGTGAATTTAAAAGACTTGAATCAATAAGTTTTTATTTTGTCGCTTGGTCAATAACCGGCAAAGTTTGACGAAAGTCGCCAGTAAATACAACAATTTTTCCTCCAAAAGGTTGATTAGAGTCTATGATATCTTGAAGTAAATCATGAAATGCTTCAATGGCTTCTCGTTTTGCCATGGAAGCCTCGTTCCATAAGATAAGACTAGATTCAAATATCAATTTTGCAATACTACTTTGTTTGCTTAATTGAGAACTTTTTTCTTTGACAAATCAAGCGGGATTTTAAATCTTGAGTGCGCTGTCCTACCACCTGGAAGGATTGATGCTGCAACGCTCGATGTAGCGACAGCAATTGCAAGATGCCCCTGTGATCGTAAATTTGCAAGGAGAGCTCGATATAAGAAAGTTTTTCCAGTTTTGCTAGGACCATCAATAAAAAAATTTCCACCGCTTAAAGCCAAAATTGAATTCATTATTAAATCAAATATGTGCTTTTGCTCATTATTTAACCTCGATTGTAATAATAGGTCTTCTGGATCAATCTGTATATTCATCTCACTTTGTACTTCTTTAGTTTGTTATTGATGATAATCAACATGAAACTAATGATCAGTAAAATGATAATCGGTCAAGCTTTTTCCCATTTGCTCTAAGATTTATTAATATCTTGAAGGGCCATTTTTGTAACGTCATCATATGTATACATATTATAGGAAGAAGAAGTATACTGGTAGTCAGAACAAAGGTCGTCCTTGAATGTTTCCCAGAGCTGCTTAGGATCTGTCGGTGAACAATAGAACAAGAGTGTAGCAAATAAAAGTCTGACGGATGCTGGCATTTGAAACATAACAGTTCCTCAAGTGTTTGTTCTATATAAGAGTCAGATGCTAGCAATCCTAATTGTAGTGTAGCCTCCTTGAAACAACTTTTCTTGTCACCATCAACAGTTAACAAGTTATCAAATGATGTTGGTCCTTTAACATGCGTGAGTAATAATCTCAAGTAATACCTTTCTCCTTTTCTAGGGTCAACAGTAACCAATCTTCCTATTACTTTTCTTTGACTTCTTTCCGACCATGTTTTTGTTTTTCGATTCCAAACAAAATGTTCTAGAAAATCTTTATACAGACATTTCATCTCTTCTTCCTTTTTATTTGTCAAATTCATCTTGAAAAATTCGATCAACATTGTTTTTGAAAAGTCGATATTTCTCAACAAATAAAACAATTCAGCATTTTTGTCAGAGGAAATAAACTGTTGATCTGGGAGGTGAACTTGTAGTATATAAACTAATGGATTAATCTCTGCTAGACGAAATTCATATATACGCCATAAAGCTTCTGGGGGTGAAATCCAACGACCTTCTTGGAAATTACTGATTTCATCAATATTAGTTGTGTTCTCTTGATTAATAATGCTAAAGTTGACAAGGTCATGGCCCTTAAAGACATATTTGTATAAGTACTTAACAAGCTTCACAGTTGAACATATTTCAACATTTATGTGACAATCAAGTAGCATCAAAAGGTATGGATTATGAGGAACCACCCACCTATTATCAACCTAATGTTTGCAAATTTTTGCTTTCCTGCCATCATCTCTTCATCTATAGTATGGATAATTTTCTTCACCATAAGCAGTAAAAGGAGCAAAATTCTCGGGATAATGGTTTTTTCATACACCATTTCTCATAAAAGGGCAATCTTTATTCATAAATTCACAAGGACCATAAATCATATACTTAATGACGAGCGAATATAATCGTAAATTTTGATCAGGATCAAGTATTTCAGCAGATATGATCTGATCGTAAGAATCTGGATTTAGAAATTTAAAATATGGCTTAAGTATTGGCAATGAATGAGCATGAGGAAATCCACACTTTTGAAATTCAATAACATAAATAAATACGGCCACATCTCTAAAGATTTGTTTTTTGATCAACTTATTTTTTAGAATTTCAAATTTAGCTTTGAATACTCTAGCCAATAAATCTGGTCTATCTTATGCCTTTTCATGAAATTTAAGATTATCTTGTATTTCTCTCCATATAGGGTTGTAAGTCATACTGAGGAAAATATCTAGTTTACCATATTTTTGTACCAGAGCCATTGCATCAAGATAACGTCGTTTCATGTCCTTTGGACCACCGATAAATGAAGCTGGGAGCACTACTCGACGACTAATTCTAGAACCTTCTGTTTGACCAACAATAATACTATCCAAATCACCTTGCAAAATTTTTGTTCATATCTCATTTTTTTCTATGGAAATCAAGTCGAGACGTTTCAATCTTTATATAAGCACCTACAACAAATTGCTGAAGCAGTCTTAAGCTATGGAGCAACATGGATTCATCATTTTCTCTCATTTGGAGTCGATAGTAATAATATTCTCTAGCAGAAACCAAACCATCTTCACAGTATCCTTCTTCAGCAACTAGTAGTAAAGAAAATTAATTTGATAAATAAAATGGTGGAATTAAATAATATTTGAAAAATGACAAAACAAAAAGACAAACTTGCTTGTGCTTTTCAGAGTGAATAATATAGATCGATTATTAAAGGAGTTGAAATGAACATCACCCCCTTCATCTAAAACACTGCTCTTGTTTTTTTGTGGAATCAACTGCTTAATGCCACGATGCCATCTAGATTCACCACGAGGAAATAAAAGTGGATATTGAAGCAGGTTATAACATGCATAATAAGATTGAATTCTATAACTTGTACCCGAGTAAGCATATACTTGGATGTGAGGACATTTATCAATTTGTTCATCATTAATTTCAGTCCATATAGTAGCCACTTGTGATGCAGTAGGAAGATTATAAACATGTTGATCAAGGCTAGGATAACATCTCAGAACTATTTCATGATTCTTAAGTGATGGAATGTCTCTAAGACTTCGAAAGAACTTGGTATAAGGATTATCTTGTAGAACTACCATAATCAGTTTTAATGTACTCTCACGAACTTTATCACAACTGTTAGTCCTTGTTTTTAGTTCTTCATCAATATCAAAGAAATAAAGTTGGATTCCAGATACCTTATTGGTTGTTCACACTAAACTGTCAAGGAAATGATAAACTTATCCTTGAACACGAAATGTATAAACCCCTTTCTTGTTTTTTGTTAGTTCGCGATCGTATCTAGCTCCATAGGAAACAAAAGCTACATTGTTATTACATGTACGAACATTCTTCCTAAAATGTTCTAATTCTTCATTATTGCCAAAAAATAATTATTTCAAACCATAAGGCATTTGAGGAGCAATAAAGGAAATCTGTCCCGATGAACAACAAAATGATAGAGGTTTAAGATAAAATTAGTTTGCATGACAATGTTCACAATTTGGAACAAAATGAAGTTATTGAGGCTCGACATGGAAATTCTGCAAAACTGCTAACTTTGAGGAAGAGCCATGATGAGTCATCCCTTAAAACATATAAAAATAACACAATCATTTTGTGGAGTAGTCATATTAAAAATAGTAAAAATATAGGTAAAAAATGTATACCTTGATTAACATGATTTACATTAAAATCGAAAGATCGATTTTGTATTTGTTAACTAGAGGATTGATGAATGAGAAGTTGACTGCTGGAAGATTCACTATTAAATAAAGAATAGCTACGTTGATAAGTTATTGTTTGATAAAGTGCAGGCACAGTATCGCTTCTCTTTTTTGCACT
>JAOTAW010000008.1:25207778-25218417 GCA_025629945.1 Erythroxylum savannarum | reverse complement strand
ACATTCACTACCTAAATCTTATATATTATTTCAAATTCAAGAATTCTCCTTTTTCTTTACTCATAACTAATCACTAACAATTTCTCCTTTAATAGTTCTAACTTCCAATAAAATTTTGGGGTCCAACACTAGTAATGAAAGGTCTCTCAAGGATACTAAGTAAGTTAACTGAGTGTATTGGCAGATTCTTATTCCACCATAAATGTAAGGAACTCAATATCAATCATCTATTATTTGTTGAAGATCTTATGCTGATGTGTAGGGCTGATATTCATTCTACTCAGATACTCTTGAATATTCTTAATCTATTTGGTGAATGGTTTGTTTTGAAACTAAATGCAATCAAGTGCAATTTATATGTCTCTTTTGATGTCAAAAACCAAGATGCATTAAGTAGTAGCTCAGATTTTACCAGTTATTCTTCACCCTTTAAATACTTTGGCATTCCCATTACTTCTTCCAAGCCCAGATTTCCAGATTCTATAACTCTCATTGAAGCTTACCATTCTATAATTAATGCTTGACAGAACAAGTTCTTACCCATTGCAGGAAGGACAGTTCTTATTAATTCAATACTTACTAGCCTACATGATCACTAGATTGCTCACTTTCTATTACCTTAGAGGGTTATCAAGGAGATCCACAAAATTATCAAGGCATTCCTCTAGTTAGGTAAAGTTGAAAATGCTAAAAGTGTTAAAGTAAATTGGGACAAAATTGTTATCCCCAAGGAACAAGGAGGAATAGGGATAATTTCGATATCCCTCATGCAAAATGTGATGATGAGTAAAAGAATTTGGAGATTGTTTATTGATAAAGGTGCTTTTTGGATAAAATGGATAGATGAATACTATTTAAAAAATCAGAACTTCTAGAAATTGAAAGCTAATAGGGATCTATTTTAGAATTTCAAACACCTTCTAAACTTAAGGAGTCATCTGTATCCTTGGATAAAGTATCAACTGGGGAATGGGAACAACATCTGGCTCTAGTTTGACACTTGGACAAAATATATTCCACTTATTGCAAGAAGTGAGATTATGCAACAAAATATAATCCACTTATTACAAGAAGTGAGATTATGCATTTAACTAGCAGATTTAATCAAAACTCTAGAGTTTCCTCTCTAATATAGAATGAAAAATGGTATCTAAACTTTATATGTTCTTCCTCATTGGCTGCATTCTTACCCCAAACCCATCAATCATAATGTGAAGACTTCATTTTATGAATTCTTAAATCCAATGGGGTATTTATAAATAAATCTTGCTATTATATTTTCATAGTTAGTTTGAGAGAAGTTGCTTGGCATGAAATATTCTAGAATCACTCTTTACACCCTAAGACTTTTGCAATTATGTGGCTTGTTATAAAAAAAACATTTAGAAAAAAAATAGGTGGTTTGGAGATGATAGACGTATAATTGATCATATTTATAATCTATATTTGATGTATTTTTGCTTGATATTTTATACTTTTATTGTGTATTTGGCACTTAGTTTGCTTCAAGTGTGTTTACAGGGTAAAATTGCCTTCAGAGACTTAAAGGATAAGAATTTAGAAGAAAACACAATATAAAATGAAGATTTAAAGCACATAAAGGATGCTCGACTGTGCACTTAGCTTTGGACACAGAGATTCACAATTTCTGGACATTTGGTGATTCGTGCACAAAAGGAGATTAACCTTGATATAATTTGGCAGCCTTTAAACAAACTAGATACGCAAGGTTTTCGATACTTTTCTAGACCTTAAGGATCGTTGTTGTCCGAGCAATCTAGACCAAGCAATAAACCAAGAAAATTGATCAAAAACAATATGCCACAACTGAGATTAATTGTTCAGTAGAGTTAGGGTTTGTGGAACAATAAGAACATGAAGAAAACTCCTCATAAACCTCTCAAATTATCAAAGTGTGTTACCCTAAAATAATGGCAAGGAAACTATTTATAGTTTCCAAAATAACTTGAAATTAGGCTAACATACGTGGCCTAAACAAGTAAAATAATACTATCCGAATCGTCCTAAAAATAGTAAGAAAACAACCCAAAACAAAAGAGGTTAGGTGGTGCACCTAGTTTGGTGCGTGTCTGACCTGCCTGTGCGTTTAGCGAGCTGGGTTGCTGGTGTGCATGCCTTGCGTCTGCTCTGCTAGGTACTGGTGTGTGTACCTGGGCCTACTGAGCGTTAGCATACGCGCCTAGCATGGGCACCAGTTAAGGGATATTTAAGCCCAGAACTTAGCTCAAACGGACAAATTGAAGCTGCGAGTGAGGATCTTGATTTTCTTGGAGTCCTTCATCAACCATGCAAGCCACGAATGAATTTAGACCAAAATCTTTTAAGCCTAGTCTAACTTCCAGGGTAGGAGGCAACATCAAATCTCGATTAGCACCACAAACATCTCGGTGTCTGTCGATATATTCGTTATGTGTAGCCTTACTAACATCAGCCTCTTTTGCGTCAGAAAGATTCGTCCTCGAATCTGCATCCATATCAAACGGAGACAAGTCAGTAACATTAAAAGTAGCAGACATGTTGTAGTCACTGAGCAAGTCAATTTTATAAGCATTATTGTTGATCCTTTCTAAGACTTGAAAAGGACCATCTCCTCGCGGATCAAGCCTGGACCGCCGATGGTTAGGAAACCTCTCTTTGCGAAGATGAAGCCAAACCCAAACCCAATCTCTATGTTCAAAGATCACCTCCTTACGTCCTCTGTTCGCGTGTATAAACCTCATTCTTACGCTCCATATGTTGCTTAGCCTTCTCGTGCAACTCTTGAACCAACTCGGCTTTCCTCTCTCCATCTAGGCTAGGTAACTCAGACAAAAGTAAAGGCACCATATCCAATACAGTCAAAGGGTTAAAGCCATAAACAATTTCAAAAGGAGAATAACTGGTAGTAGAATGTACACTATGATTATAAGCAAACTCAATAAAAGGCAAGCAATCAGACCACATCTTCAAATTTTTTCCTATCACAGCAAGGAACAAAGTCCCTAACATTCGATTCATAACTTCCGTTTGCCCATCGGTTTGTGGGTTACAGGTAGTAGAAAACAACTTCGTTCCCAATTTCCCCCACAAAACACTCCAAAAATGACTCAAAAACTTGGTATCCCTATCCGAAACTATTGACCTAGGAATACCATGCAATCTCACAACATCTTTAAAGAACAAATCAACAACATACACGACATCATTAGTTTTTTGCAAGTAATAAAGTTAGCCATCTTACTAAATATGTCCACAATAACAAAAATGCTATCTACACCTCTTTTTGTCTTCGACAACCCTACAACATAGTCCATCGAAATGTCTATCCAAGGGTGACTAGGTACGGGTAAGGGCATGTATAGGCTATGAGGTTTGGTGGTCAATTTAGCTTGCTTACAAGTAATGCAACGAGCACAAATGCGTTCTACATCCTTTCATATTCCCAGTAGTAAAAGTGCTCATACAATATGTCCAAAGTCTTAGTGACACCAAAGTGCCCCAGAAGTCCTCCACTATGGGCTTCAAGCACAAATGATTCATACAATGAACAATTAGGCACATATAAACAACTCTTGCAATACAAATAACCATCATGCCTAAAGTATTTCTTAAAAGTACCATGTTCACAAGTGGCATAGACATTAGGAAAGTCCACATCATTGGCATACAACTCCTTAATATGCTCAAACCCTAAAAGTTTGGCATAGACACTAGCAAAGTCCACATCATTGGCATACAACTCCTTAATATGCTCAAACCCTAAAATTTTTAAAGTAAGAGTTTAGATTAAGGAATACCTGGGCGATAAAGCATCGGCAGCCACATTCTCCTTACCTTGCTTGTAGTGCAGCACGTATGGAACGGTTTCCAATAACCTCACCCAAGTTGCATATCGCTTGCTCAATTTACTCTGTCCTTTCAAGTGCTTAAGAGTCTCATGATTAGTTTTGATGACAAATTCCTTTGGTTGCAAATAATGCTACCACGTTTCCAAATCTTGCACCACTGCATAAAGTTCTTTGTCATATGTTAGATAATTGAGTTCCACTCCACTCAATTTCTCACTGAAATACACAATAGGCCTGCTTTCCTGCATTAAGACAACACCTATACCGACCCTAGAGGCATCACGTTCTACTTCAAAAGCTTTATCAAAATTAAGCAAACATAACACAGGTGCGGTATATAAATTTTGTTTCAAAATGCATGCTCTTGATCTTTTCGCCAACTAAAAGCTTTATCCTTTTGACAACTTCGATCAAAGGATCAACAATGGTGGAGAAGTCTTTCATAAACTGCCAGTAAAAGCTAGCTAATCCATGAAAGCTCCTCATATCTGAAACACTCTTGGAATGGCCTTAACCTTCTCCTCATCTACCTCAATCCCCTTCGAGCTCACAATAAACTCCAAGAATATCAATTTATCAATGCAAAAAGCACCCTTCTTAAGGTTTGCGAACAACTTCTCACGTCTTAAAGTATCAAGCACACAATGCACATGCTCCACATGATCATTCAAAGTAGTACTATACACAAGTATATCATCAAAGTACACAATAACAAATTTACCTAAATAATCACGAAAGACATCGTTCATTAATCTCATGAAGGTACTCAGTGCATTAAATAAATGAAATGGCATAACTAACCACTCATACAAACCGTATTTAGTCTTAAACATAGTTTTCCATTCATCCCCGGGTTTCATTCGAATTTGATGATAACTACTTTTCAGATCAATCTTTGTATAGTGGTGAACTCGTATGTGTTTCTTTATAATTTTTGATATGATCGGAATGGATTTTTATAGAGTATTAATCCAGTGTCTGCATGTTGGAATTATTAATTGAAACATGTATCAGGGAACATTCACTCAAATAAAGAGTTTATAGTGATATCATCACTTCTAGATGTTTTAAGGATATTTGGTGATTAAACTAGCGCCGGTAGTTTGATGGACTAGCTACCCATCAAGTCTTAACACCAAGATAAGATCTTGTGTGTTAATCACCATATAAAGTAAAATGGGAGATTTAGAAGGAAAAACTAACATAAGGGCAAAACGATAATTTTATCTTTTATTGTGCGGATGGCTATAATAAGATTCTAAATAGGGTTTGCAATTGTACATAAAATATGTGTTCTCATAATATTTAGTAATTCAAGAGTTCAACTAATTGTCTTTAATGGAATGACATTTAGTTAATAAGCTAGAATTAATTATAATGAGATTAAATTAATTATGGGCTTATTGGAGCTTGAATTATCTGAGTCCAATAAGATTTCCCATTTGGCTTCAAAGAAGGTTATCAAGCAAAGTAAGAAATATAAATGGAGGTTTTAAAGCCCATGATTGAATATTGGGCTTGCACTAATTAATGGTTAATTAGAAGCCCAAATGAACATTTAAAAATGGGCTAAATTTTGGTTTAATTTAATTAATTAGATTAATTATATTAAAACAAATGAAAGGGAATTTCAGTTTTTAATGACTGAATGTGTAGCTGCACATTTAGTATTGAATTGCTAAATAAAGAAGATATTTATAATGCATTATCATCATTAAATGGAGTAATGATCTTACCATTAAATGATTTAATGGTTGTCTTTTAATGATGTCATGTAATGTAACCTTTTTAGCATTCATTTAATTAAAGATGAAAGAGGTGTATTTGATGGATGATCTTCCTACTTTCATCACTAAAAACCGAAATTAACATGTCATTTTAGGTTATTAGTCTTTTCATATAGCCATCTTAAAACAAATGAGAAGAGTCTCATTTAAAGGTTTCTTTATGTTTTTTTAAAGAAAGGTGTGATGCATTGGATGCTCTTCTCTTCTTTCTTTTCATGCATAATCGAAATTGACAAGGTGTAAGAGAGGTGTTCTTGCATTTTTGGTCTCTCATTAATGATGGCATGTAATGTAACCTTTTTAGCATTCATTTGATTAAAGATGAAAGAGGTGTATTTGATGGATGATCTTCCTTCTTTCATCACTAAAAACTGAAATTGACATGTCATTTTAGGCTATTGTTCTTTTCATATAGCCATCTTAAAACAAATGAGAAGAGTCTCATTTAATGGCTTCTTTATGTTTGATAAAAGAAAGGTGTGATGCATTGGATGCTCTTCTCTTTTTTCTTTTCATGCATAACCGAAATTGACAAGGTGAAAGAGAGGTGCTCTTGCATTTTTGGACTCTCTCTCCTTTCCTGCATAAGTGTGCCAAAATTTGCATAAGAAGTGTCTTATTTTTGGCTCCTTTCTTCTAAGAAAAATCTCCTCCGAAGTTTTCTTCTCCTTTCCCACCAAAGGATCTTGTTAACCAAGTTGTCCAAAAAGAACAAGTGGTAGATTGAATTGGTTGAGGATACAATATCAAGAAGAGGAAACAATAACAAGAAGAAGAGGATACATCATCTTGGAGAGGATACATTGCCGAGGATAGGATAGCATAGCAAGGAGTTAAAGCTGTAGCAAAGGAGTTAGTAATATAATCTCCATCTTATTCTTATTTTAAATATTATCCTTATACCGTATCATGTATGGTGGCATGTTGATTTGGTTATCTTGCTTCCGCTGTGTTATGATTTCTAAAAAAGTTTTGAAATCTACCGTTTAGACAAATCTTGCATGTTTTCTTTTCTGATCCAACACTAGTCAGATTGTTTGGGTCATAACTTAGCATACAAACCTCTAAATTGGGTTATTTCAATTGAATATGAAAAACAAGACATAGAACTAGAAATATCTAGAAGAGATTCTTACTTAATTCTGGCTTTATGATATTGGAAATTGAGATCAAATTTGGAGCAACTTGTGATATTTGTTTTGTATCTCATAATTGGGAAGTTCAAATGGTCTAATTGTTAGTGTTATGGAAACTAGAGGCATAGTATAACAAATTTCTAGATATCAAAACCTAATTCGAATGTTTTCTATATGCATATTAAAGAATAAGTGGAGTCCGTCATATGATTTGCTTCTAGACTAATTGTTTACCTATTTTTAGACCCACTGTGGGCTTAGCACAAATTGTACTATTTTGAGTTTGTTTTCATTTCTGATTTTAATTGAATCTTATATTAACCTTTTTGAATGTGTATGAAACTTTTCAAACACCTAGGAATAAATGAAATAGGACTTACCTTATGTGAATTAGATGATTGAACATTAGAACTTAAGAGTGAGCATAATGTATACTAAAGAAATTTTACATGTACATAAATGATTTGCATGCATATTTATTGCTCATATGTGTATAGTACGATTATACAAATGTGATTTTGACACCCTTCTAATGGTGGTAAGTTATAACTTGCAAGTATAAACACAGATATAGATTTTATGACTTGAATAGATATCATATAACTTGTCAATATATGAATTATGAAGTTGGAAAATGGTTAAAGGAAATGTTATAGTGTCTGCTCTAATGTTTTGGTGGTAAATAGATAGGCATGCCTATAAGGTTATAGTACAGCTGCTACAGTTTGACACCAACAGTGTCTTCGTTTCAAGACTATAATGTCTCCACAATTTGAATCCTTTAGGTATCCACAGCTTTGATATCTTCGGATATCCACAGCTCCCATTGTTCACACCTATGGAAATGTGCAAGCCTAACACAGAAAGTAAAGTAAAGGGTTATAAATAAGAAATACAATACAAGAATATAAATAATTGGTATTGATGAGCATTTGCATTTGCACTGATAATTTGTATCAATGAGCATTGAATATCAATATTTGGGTTATGAATGTGCATTTTCTGTATATGGATAATATGTTAAAGAATATTTGCATTATGTACTTTGCTTAGGTATGCCATCATTGTTTACATAAGCATTGATATCAATGTTTGGTTTATTAATTTATCGTATGTGAGTTATGATATTTCTGAATGTGTGTGCTAGTGGATGATTGTTGTGAGTGGTCATCCAAACCAAGTATTTTCCCTACTAAGCTTTGAAGCTTGACATGGGTGTTAATCTGTAACACCTCATTCTCGCAAGACACGTACCCGACATCCTGATTCATATCCGAGTATGTTTCAATGAATTCCAAAATATAAGTTCTAAACATATCGCCAACAATTAAGATTGTTGGAAACTCATACATGTAGCCACTTGTTTCTACATCCTTAGCCGTCAAACGTTATTTTGTCGTATTCCTACTAGGATGTATAGCACAAGTTGTTATTTGTACTATTTTTAACAATCTTTTGTTCAATTATCTTTATCGTGTACACACACTTCTTATTTCAATCACAAGGTATCATTTTCCAATTCAAACTCAAAATTCGAATTCATTTTCAATTTCCTCAATAAGATTCATAAATTATGAATCATCAATTTGGGCTTTGCTAATATTTTCATATGAAACTGATCTTAAATTCAATAGCTAATAGTTTTGATTTGCCCAAAATTCAACTCAACATTCTATGCTCTTTATTACACTAGATTTGGTAATCAAAATATCTGAGTTTGTGCTATTCCTTTATTGAATTTTTCTGTCCAAGCATCAAATATACACTAGCTTTACCAGGATAGTACTCATTTGTACAATCATAATCCTTCAATACTTTTATCCGTTGTCTCAATCTCGTATTCAATTCTTTCAAACTCAATAATTACCTCAAACATTAATGATCTATATATTTATTTATATATAGATCCAAAATGTTTTACTGTACATATTGTGTCTCCATGCTTTTAAAGCAATGGCTATTTCAACAAGTTCTAAATCATGTATCAAATAATCAACTCATGTGTAACAACCTAGATCACCTACTCACCGATATTGTCTGCTTTGGGCCTTGGCCCAGCCAAGCCCTCACAGTTTTACTTTTCTCGAGAACTTCCCAGAAGGTCACCCATCTTGGTACTACTCTTGCCCTGGCACATTTAACTTCAAAGTTCTGATCGGATCCAGTGCGTTAGGACATGAAAAACGCGTCTATAAGGGAGAGGTATCTGTACCCTTATAAGGCGTACTTTATTCTCCTCTTCAACCGATGTGGAATCTCACAATATCCACCCCTTTAGGGCCCAGCCCCCTTTAAGGCCTAGCGTCCTACGCTGGCAAATCGGGTCGGGCATCAGCTCTGATACTACTTGTAACAGCCCAGACCACCCGCCCACAAATATTGTCCGCTTTGGGCTCCAAGCCTCTCACGGTTTAGGCCCAGCCCCCTTTAAGGGGGAAGAGCAAAACCGTGAGAGGCTCGAAGCCTAAAGCAGACAATATTTGTGGGGGGGTGGTCTGGGCTATTACAAGTAGTATTAGAGCCAGTTCCCGACCCGATTTGCCAGCGTAGGACGCTGGGCCCTAAAGGGTTCCTAAGGGTGGGAAGAGTAAAACTGTGAGGGACTTAAAGCCCAAAGCGGACAATATCTATGGGCGGGTGGTCTAGGATGTTACAAGTGGTATCAGAGCCCTCTCACAGATATTGTCCACTTTGGGCCTTAGCATAGCCAAGCCCTCACAGTTTTGTTTTTTCCGAGAACTTCCCAGGAGGCCACCCATCCTGGTACGACTCTTGCCTTAGCACGTTTAACTTCAGAGTTCTTATAGGATCCGGTGCGTTAGGGCATGAAAAACGCATCTGTAAGGGAGAGGTATCCGTACCTTTATAAGTCATACTTCGTTCCCCTCTCCAACCGATGTGGGATCTCACATTTTTCACTCCCCTTAGGGCCCTGCCCTCTTTAAGGCCCAGCCTAGCTAGAACAATGGTTCGGGTACCAGCTCTGATACCACCTGTAACAGCCCAGATCACTCGCTCACAGATATTGTCCGCTATGGGCCTTGACCCAGCCAAGCCCTCACGGTTTTGCTTTTCCCGAGAACTTCCCAGAAGGTCACCCATCCTGGTACTACTCTTGCGCTAGCACGTTTAACTTCGAAGTCCTGATGGGATCTAGTACGTTAGGGCATGAAAAACGCGTCTGTAAGGGAGAGGTATCCGTACCCTTATAAGGCGTACTTGGTTCCCCTCTCCAACCGATGTGGGATCTCACATCATGAGACTTTAAATGTCTCCATACATATGAAATTACTTTGTTATGCTGCAACCAATTTCATCTTAATCTCTGGTGTGAAACATCAACATAAATTACATAATCTCCAAATCCAAATGATATAATTAACATTGGTGTTATAATTCCTCAAAACTCTTTTTACATTTATTAGTCCATACGATTTGCACGTTTTTCCTCAGACATTTTTGTCAAAGTGTTAAAGTCAGTAAAAACTCCTTAACAGTCTCTGATAGTATCCAATATACAACTAGTTTTAGAGAACTCCAGACCTCTTATATATGTCTTGGAGTTTCTCACTTCATCATTATCTCTATTTTCTTTGGGTCTCTCGTTATGCCATATAGCATCACATATCACTTATGTAATATATCCCATTTTCATTCAAATACATGTTCACAATATATTTCAGTCAGTCAATCACACATTTAAATGTATATGCAATGTTTGTGTGACATACTTTTGATTATTTTATTATTGTGACTGAGTGCCTAAACTGTCCCGTATCTATTGAGGATACTGTTAGTAGTGTGCCCTAGGCCAATGGACATTTGTGATTCATGTATTAACATTATGATTTGTTAATAATATATTATG
>JAOTAW010000008.1:25126371-25136728 GCA_025629945.1 Erythroxylum savannarum | reverse complement strand
TACTTGGACATTACATTGTCCTTAATATGTCAAGGCAACCACAAAATGAAATCAAAACATCATACACAACATCAACCAAGCAAAAAAAAAAAAACTAACAAAGTAAATAAAACAATAAAAAAAGTGAAGGGTAAGAAGGCTTATGGGGATTGAGGTGGTGAAGGCGTAGGAGAGGGGACTTCAATGTTCTTTTTCTGGATGAACTTGAGGAACTTCTTCTTCTTGATGTGAGCATCATGCCACTTCTTTGTCCTTTCCTTATGCAACTTGGCATTTTCATAAGCGTCAAACCTCTATTCTTCTAATTCGTCAAGTTGTAACAATCTTTTCTCACCTGAAAGCTTCCAATCCATGTTCAGCTTCCTAATGTCCCAATAGGCTCGATGCTCCAACTCCAAAGGTAAATGGCATGCCTTGCCATACATAAGTCTATATGGGGTAGTTCCTATGGGTGTTTTGAAAGCTGTCCTGTAAGCTCATAGGGTGCCATCTAGCTTCAACGCCAAATCCTTTCGTGAGGTGCTCACTACCTTCTCCAAAATCTTCTTTAGCTCTCTGTTCGCTAGCTCCACTTGACCACTAGTTTGGGGGTGGTAAGGAGTTGCCACTCTATGATAAACATTGTATCTTTTCATAAGAGCCTCAAATGGTTTATTGCAAAAATGACTCACTCCATCACTTATAATCGCTCTGGGCACCCCAAATCTTATAAAGATCTCCTTGATGAACTTTTAAACCACCTATTAGTTTGAGTAGCTACAGTGTTAACCCACCTGGAAACATAATCAACTCCAACTAATATGTAAGTGTTACCTGAAGAGGATGGGAATGGTTCCATAAAGTCCAATCCCCACACATTGAATATCTCCACCTCCATGAAATTTGAAAGCAATAGCTCATCCTTCTTCGATATGTTACCCATTCTTTGAAACCTTTCACACTTTAGCACAAAATATCGAGCATCCTTGAACAAGGTTGGCCAATAGAATCTACACTCTAAGATTCGAGCTGTAGTCTTGTTAGCTCCATAATGTCTTGAGAGGTTGTTTGCAATATCTGCAAACTAAGGAAGAAAAGGATTATCTACCATCATTAAAGCCTCATCAGGAAAGCTCCCCTCAATTTCCTCTTCTTCTTTATAGTGCCCTCCTTCAAGTCTCAAGAGGTGGTCATCCACAAAATTTTCTACTCCTATCGCTGCATGATCTGTAAAAACAATGACATGTGAGCCTAAAAGATAATAACAAAATTTCTCACATATAAATATCACAGCAAGAAACTCTTTTCCATAGCTGTGTAATTTAGTTGTGCTCTCGTTAAGGTCTTACTTGCGTAATAGATGGCGTGTAGCCTCATTTCCTTCCGCTGACCAAGGACACAACTAATGACATGATCGCTTGCATCACACATAATCTCGAAAGGAAGAGACCAATTCGGCGATGTCAGAATGGATACTGATATAAGTCCCTTCTTCAACCTATTAAAAGCGTCCAAACAAGCAATATCAAAAACAAAAGGCACATCTTTAACTAGTAAATAAGTTAAAGGTCTAGCGATAAGAGAAAAATCCTTAATGAACTGTCTGTAGAACCCTGCATGACCAAGGAAGGCTTGAATGGCCTTAATGTTGATGGGAGGTGGTAACTTTTCAATTACTTCGGTCTTAGCTCGATCCACCTCAATCCCCTTGCATGAGATCTTATTGCCCAATACAATTCCTTTTTAGACCATGAAGTGATACTTTTCCCAGTTAAAGACTAGATGAGACTCACATCTTTGAAGCACTTTGTCTAAATTAAACAAAAACTGATCAAAAGTACCTCCAAAGATAGAGATATCATCCATAAATACCTCCTTGAAGTTCTCATCATGTCCGCAAATATGGCCACCATTCACCTTTGGAATGTGGCAGGTTCATTGTATAAATCGAATGGCATCCTCCGATAAGCAAAAGTCCCGTAAGGACAAGTGAAAATAGTCTTCTCTTGATCCTATAGGTATATAACCACCTGATTGTACCCTGAGTATCCATCAAGAAAATAGTAAAATGCATGGCAAACCACCCTCTCAATATCCATCATAATATCCATAACATCCCCAACAATCAAATAATCCATGATAAATATGCAAGAAGAGAAAGAAATTGATATAAGACTGGATGGGGCAGCTCCTCCTCTTCTTTGCCCAATCTGGAAAATTTGGATGACAAGGTGCTCTTTGCCTAATTGGGAATGAAACCTTGAATCTCTCCTTATCTCTAGGCTCTCAATGTGTCTTTTAGCTCCAGGAAGCAAGTTCCATGACCCTTCTAGCGGCTCCTGGGATTCTTTGTCTTATAAAATCACGAAAACCTTAAAAAAAACATGAAACCCGCGTGTCTCTTTGACTTCAAATTCCCAAGATCGTGGGAATTATACTTGTGCTTCCAATGATCATGGGTTAACTTATCATAAACTTTCTCCATATATTTCCGATGATCATGGAAAACATGCCCTTTTTCACGGTCGTGGGTTCTTGTTTTTTAGCAGCTCCATTTCTCTTCTCTTCTCTTGGTCCCCAGCTTAATCACAAAGGTGTCCACCCTCCATTCCTACACCAAAATGATCAATTCATACCCTAAACCAATATCAAACACAAAAGAACAACCATAAAGATCAAACTAAACAAAAACACACAAAACAAGTCCTAAAACACAATAATACTAAACTATCATGCAAGAAACACATACCAAATACTTAGAAAAACACATACTAATACACAACTATCATTACTCCTTCTCACTTTAATCATGACTTGGTTGCTTCACCTTTAATCGAGATTCTTAACGTTGGCACCTTTAATTGGCCATTTCCTTTAATTGGTTTTTTCTTATACTAATGCTAAGCATTCCATCTTATCTAAAGATAAGTGATAACTAGTTAATCTTAATTTAAGCTTGAGCAAACCTATATTAAGGAATAATAACTTTTCATATGCACGTTTAATACCTTCTCTAGATTGAAAAAAATTATTGATTTTTGGAATTTGAAACTTTGAAGTAAGGCCTCTCTTTCTTCGAAAATGGAAAATAGATATTAAAGAGATAAGCTTAACCAAAAGTTGGACCTTTTATGGGTTAACTTTCATAGAATCACCACTTTAGTACTTGATAGGAATCAAGTTGCCTTTGATCTTTTAAGTTTTCTAAGTAGATAAATTACACAAATAAGGAAGAAGCCTAAATGGTATTAAAAGAAAAGTGGTTATGCATATGAAATCAAGATAAACCAAAGGAAGAGCATTGATTAGCTTGATTCAAATTAAGTTTAGGGAAGACTTAGATGTGAATATAGATTTCATTACAATTGTGTATTAACATGTATAACTTGCTAGAAAAAAATAGTGATGAGAAATAGTTTGTAATATGAGTGTGACTAAAACTGTGTCTATCTTCAAAACTTACAAATATGTCCACATTTTCAAACGTGATGTATCCTAAATTATATAACCAAAAGTGTATTTTAAACCTCAACGTTTGCAATAGAATATAAGTTGAACCTCAACATTTCAAAGCATTCAATTTGAACCCCAACGGTTCTAAAACATTCAAAATAGATCCTAAGTGGATGGAAATTTTGACAAAGAGTTATTTACCATTTTTTTTGACAGAGTTAACTTTCCGTTAGTTAAATGACATGTTAACATTAACATGAAATTATTTGTTATTATTACAATTAGATAATAAGTCACACTATCACGTAACATTATAGGACCCACTATCTAAAATTAAAAAATGTAATTAATTATATTTAAAAAATCGATTCTCTAAAATCCTTCAAACAACTTTTTAGATCCGCATCATATGCCACCTCCTACTGGGTACTTCCAGAACCTGCTGCCACCACCGCCTTATCATCTAACATTGTTGGATATTCCTACGGGCGATGATGGCAATATAACAAATTGTAAGCTCTTTAGGGAAGTGAAGGGCATGTCAAATCCTAGTAGTATTGGTGGTGGTGGTACAAGTTGTGGGTTGAAGGAAAGGTTTAGGGCTAAATTTATATTAAAGAAAAAGATAAGATGTTGGAGTTTATAGTGAGGCTTAGTTGGAGGATTCAAAAAATTTATAAGGTTAGTGTGGAGCATTTATATGTTGAGAATGGTGTGAAATGACATATGTAAGACTGTCCATCTTTAGGGTGCAAACCTTGACTAAGAATTTTGTCATCCTTGAAAATAACATAACCCATCATAGGATTAGGACTAGTACATGCAATCTCCTTCATTGGAAGTTCCATGCATCTTTTTTATGTAAAAGTTATCATCTTTATCATTATCATCTTCAACACTATCTCCACAATTGATCATGAACAATCTACTTTTTTTTTTAAATTAGTTGGCACATGGGACTTCTTTTCCATCAAATTCAAAAATCCAAAAAAGGAATCAACTTTAAACACAAGCTTAGATGGGTAATCTCGTGGTGGAAAATGATTGGAACTAAAAGAGAAGTGAGAAGAATTGAGTGAGTTAGGATTGAAACTCGAAAACGTAAAGGGCTCTAAAATTTACAGCTTTGAAGATCCTACTATATCATTGTTGAGCATGTTTTACCTCTAATAAACCTCCCAATATCTACAAGTATACAGATCGTAAACTTATAGTATTGAAGGTGTCGATCCCACAAGGAAATAGTTAAATCCAAGTAAACCTAACTTTGTCTAAGGTATTGGAATATGAATTGAATGAAAATATATGAAAAAATTAAAGGAAACAAATAAAATTAAGTAAAAAATCAACTAACAATTAGGATGACCAATGATAAAGGCTTAGAATTTATTCTTTCGGTTTTTTGTTCCCTTAACCACTATTGATCTAATTAGGTGAGGATCCTACATTTTCTAAGGGATTGATTACTCTCTCTCAAGACCTAATCAATTACCCCTAATTGATTACAAAATTCCAGATTTTGTAAACTCTCGATTAACAAAAACTTCCTCACATTTTCAACTAGTTCTAAAATGATCTATTGAATAATTGAGTTCTCACACAAGATCTCTCTTTGTATGATTATCGATTTGATAATTGCCAAATCTCATTGCTCAACCTAATCTGATTACTTTCGACTCACTTTCTTGATTTATTGTCAAAGTATTGACATGCACAATTATCCCCACACTAGAATATTGTATTGAATTCAATAATAATCAAGTCAAAAACCAATTTAAGAACAAACCCTAATCTGGAAATTTAGAAACTCATAAATGTAAATAACATCTTAAAATCTAGTTTACACATCAATTTTAATGAAAATAATAAAAGGAAAGAAAGAAAAACTTGATTTGGAACTTGATATGGAAATACGAAAATCTTCGATGTTCTTCTTAATCCTCCTTGTTTGATCCAATTTTATAAGAAGGTAGTTATGTCTTTGGAATTTTTTCACGTTCTTAAATAATCCCAGAGGGTCTTGGGGTGTAACTAAGGTTCTTGACCTTTGTTCTATTACAAAAATGCGGCCAAACCTTAAAACAGATGGAAAAAGTGGTGCCTAGGAAGCCTCTATCATGATCATGCATCTGGAGTCACGATCGTGACTCTGTGAATTTACTATATTTCATGATCATCCATATGGAGTCATGATAGTGACTCTGGGTAAATCTATTCTATGAAGACTGTGACATGGGAGTCACGATCATAACCTAGTCCATGCAGCTCCATGCATGTCCAAATCTCTTGTTCTTCACCTATCTGAGTTCTAAAACTAACAAACACATCAAACACCTAAAGAAATATTTAATTATGAATAAAAACGTGCTCTAAACCACACAAACACTTAGAATAAATAAACACACACATTAATATAATTCTAAGCCTATACATGCAACAATAATCTAAAATCCATATATAAACACACTCAAACACCTATTAAAACATAATCTAAACAACACCTATCAATCATGAAAGAAAATTAGAGGAGAACTAAAACTTGCATTGGAAACAGTCACCAAGAAAGCTTAATGGAGAGTCAAGTTTTAATTATAGTTAAAAATAAAATTACTATATTTTTTAATTTTAGATAGTCAGTCCCATAATTTCATGTGGCATAGGACCCACTATCTGAAAGTAAAGTTTTGCACATTTTAGAAATGTTAGGGTTTTAATTGAATACTTTGAAACATTAGAGTTCAACTTATATTTTGGTCTAAAAGTTGAGGTTCAAAGTGCACTTTTGGCCTAAAATAAGATTTCATCCTTGCTTCCCTAAGGATATTCAATTTGCCTCATAACTTTGTCAACTTTCTCTTCCAATGCTTTGCTACTTTATAATAATCAATCTTTATAAAGGAGAACCTAATCTAATCTTTAAAAGTTTTAAATGGCTTCGTGAGGGAGATCCGAATTCTCTATACCTTTTTGTTATCTATATTGAGATAGTCACACTTATTGTATCTAAGAACAATACAAATTATAGTGAATTTAGGTATTACCACAAGTATGGAACATTAAAAATCTATAACCTTTCATTCAAGAATGATCTTTTCTTATTTATTAAGAATAATGCTCCTTTAGTCTTATGTATTGTCAACACACTAAAGGCGTTTCATTATGTTTTTATACTTGCTTTCAATACTAACAAAAGAACCTTATTTTTCTCTATTGGGAACATGTTTTAATCATGCAATTGAATCAAAACATAGCTAAGGTAAATTATCTAATAGATTATGTAGAAGTATCTTCAGAATCAATAATCAACATATTATATGGTCTAAGATGGTTTGATAAGGATGTAATATGTCCAAAGACTCCTTTATGTTGTGTTTTGTAGTAAAAAAAGAAAAACTTTAGACCAATGATATAATGTACCAAGACTCCACTAAGCTCCCTAATTGTTTATTATACAATTAAAAAATAAAAACACTAGATCATCTTCACTTTGATTATAGCTATATCAAACCCTTATGGAATTTGTACTATATTTTTGTATACAACATTGTAGCATGAGGTAATAGATGGCATAATCGACTGGTTAAGCAAAATATAGGAGTAGAAGAATGATAATAGAAGGATCTTTCAAGTTGCATTCAGTAGCATTGTGTATACAATTTGGAGGGAATGTAATGTCATGTTGCATAACGATCAAAATTTGGTGTATAATGACTTTATCCAAAAACACTTAATTAGATAAGGGAAAGCTTGCTAGCAAATGTTTTGGTTATTAATATGAGTTCTTGCCTCTCTTAAAACTAAATATTATGTTAGGAGCCCTATTTAGAAGCATCGCCAACTTGCTGGTGTGACTATGTTGTAGTTATTTTAAAGAGTTTTTTTTCTAAGGTAGCTTAATCTTTTTTTTTGGTTAATGTTGTAGTAATCTACCAGTTGCATTTATTATTTCACTAGGCTACTCCTGTTGGCTTTAACTTATAATGCTAGTTAGCCTATCTATATTTTAACTTGAATTGTACTTGCTTTTTAGTTATTAATTTAATTAAAATTTCAAAAATAATCACTTGATTTAAAGTTAGAACTCTTCCTCTAAAATTTTTTGGTATCCCTTTGATTACCTCAAGGTCCTTTTATAAAGACTATATCTCTGTCTTACAATAAGTTGAGAATAAACTTGATGTTTGGAATGTTAAAAATCTTTCATTTATAGGTAGGTAGGCTTTAACTAATTTTGACAATTTTATATAGGCTTTAGATATATTAGAGTGCTCATCTCATCCTTCTTATGAATATAGAGAAATTCATTAAAAGAATTTTTAAATATTTTTATAGACTACAAATAAGATATGAGGGAGGTCTTGTTATTCTTTCTATAAGGCTACTAAATAAGTTGTTATTAGCAAACATATCTAGAAACTTTTGTACCATAGTTTCTAGGATGTACCCATCTTAGGTAATCTCCCAAAATAACTTTTTACTACATTTATAAGATCTAGAAAGACAAGAACTCTAGATATTTCATATAATGATTGGAAACTTAAAAATAAATCATCATATAAGTTTTTTAGTAGATAATAAAATTATTGTTTTGCTAAAGGTATTAACTAAAAACTAAGTACACCGATTATAAGTAGATGGAATGTTTAAGTCCAACTATTTGGAAGTTTTTTGCAGCAAAATTACTTTATAAAAAATTAAAGGGATTTTTTTTTAAATGTGAAAGGCAATGCCTTTTATGAGTTTAAGAACATATGAACTAAAAAGGAGCCAGCTTTTAACATAGAAATGGAATTACAAAAATTTGAATCATTAACAGTCAAAGGAGGTGATAGGTGTAAATTATAATATGTTTTGATAGATGTTTAAGTATGCTTTTGAGTATTTATTAGATGATTATCATGCATATAGGCTTAGAATTATGTTATTATTAGTTTTTTTTAATATTATAAGTATTTATGTGGTTTTGATATGATTTAGATCTTAATTTTATGTTTCAAGAGGTGTGTGATGTGTGTTTGAGTGTATGGAAATAGGAAATTGAAGAAAAGAGAAGAATTGGAATTGTGAAAGTAGGTCAAAATTGTGACTTGTCTTGCCATGATCGTGACAGAGAGCACAAACAATAATTTCAGCAAATTTCAGCTTTTCCAGCACGTGACTCTTTTTGTAATTTTAACATTTTGGGGCTATTTTTGGAACGAAATTAAGTGGGTAAACCCTAGAAAGAATCCTAGAAGCCTCAAGAACTATTTAAGAACATAAAAAACTAAAAAAAAAGTGGACACCATCTTCCAAAATGAGATAGTAAGAAGGAGGAGCAAGAAGAGCAATCCAAATATTCCAGATTTCAAGTTTGAGTTCAAATCAAGTTCTTTCTTTCCTTTATTTATTTCATTAAAATTTAAGTATAACTTGGATTTGAATATGTTATTCACGTTTAGGATTCTCTAATTTTTAGATTTGGATTTGTTCTTGAGTTTTTTTGCTACTTGATTATTGTTGATTTCAATTTAATTTTCTAGTGTTGTAATGTTTGGGTATGCTAATGCTTCGATAATTAATTGAGAGAGTGAGTCGAAAGTAATCCAATTAGGTTAGGTAACAAGGGTTAGTGACCTAATAAGTCTCACAAATATCAAATTGGTAATCATACAAAGATAGATCTTGTGTTAAAACCCAATTATTCAATAGATCACTTAAGCACTAGTAGAAAATGTTAGGTAGATTTTGTGGAAAATGTTAGGTAGATTTTGTGAACTGAGAGGTTGCAAAATCTAGAATTTCGTAATCAATTAAGGTTAATTGAGTAGGACTTGAGAAAGAGTAATCAATCCCTTAGAAGATCTTGAATCAACACATAATTGAATCAATAGTAGTTAGGGAGAAAAATAACGATAAAATGAATTCTTCATCCTTGATGTGACTTAGATATTTGTGGTAGCTCATTCGTTATTTGGTTATTTGCTTGCTTTGTTTTAGTTTTTTGTTATTATTTTATTTTAATTATCTTTTATCTCTTTAGACAAAGTTAGGTTCATTTAGTTTTAACTATTTCCTCGTAGGATCGACACCTTTGATACTACAAGTTGCAATCTGTGTACTTGCAAATATTGGGAGTTTTACATTGGATAAAACTTGCTCAACAGGAGGTTTCTTAATTGATGTACTTTTACTTCTCCAAAAAATTATCATTTTTAATGCAATTAACAATTTTAACAGTTATTACATAATTGAGAGTTCTTGTATGAATGTTAAATTCTTTTTATAAGAATAAAACAGTTCAGAAAATTAAGTGGAATAAATCTTCTTTTAACTCTTAAAATTATATCCGAAAATAATTCCAATGTAATATGTGTTAGTATTATACCTAATTCCTAAACTTACTATTTAGTTAACCTTTCATATTAAAGTATTTTCTCTTAGTATTAAATGTAGCACCCCCATACAGTAGGGTATCCACTGGGACACCCAAAGGTCATTCTGGTACATATCCTATGATAAGGGCAAGCTACGATCGATCACTACATTCACTTCATATGGCATCATATCATTTATCACTTATAAGAATCATAAGAAAAACCACAATATTTTAAAATCAACTTTTTACCCACGTCATTTCATAAGATCAAAGGTCTACATTATGAGACATTCGGGTCTTTCGACTTTTACTAAATGTACATCAACAAAACCTCTGGTCCCTGATGGAATAGTCAACACCGGTGCAGTAGTCAACCAATGTTTTAGCTCCTCAAAACTCCTCTGACACTCCTCATTCCAACTGAACACTTTATTCTTCCTCAGAAGTTTTGTTAGGGGGCTGAGATCAGAGAAAATCTCTTGATAAACCTCCGATAATATCCAGCCAATCCTAGGAAGCTTTGGATCTCTAACACATTTCTCGGAGCTTCCCAATTCATTACTGCCT
>JAOTAW010000008.1:24956211-24976228 GCA_025629945.1 Erythroxylum savannarum | reverse complement strand
GGTAAAAAGAATAGTAAGTAATGAGGGTAGTGACACTTGTCACTTTCCCATGATCCCATTTTGGTCTTTTAATCTACTAGTCCATTTGTCTCAAATTTTCAATTTAATTGTCTCCTAAGTTTTCAATGACACTTATCATTAAATCTTAATGTCACATATAAAATTTTCTACTGCCATTTGACCCTTATTTCTACTACTATTCATTAATCATTCTGCCACTTCGCATTTTTCTTAGTCCAAAATATCCTTAAATTATAGAAATTCCCAAATTTTCAGATATTTTCCTAAAATTCACCAAAAATTCTGAATCACTAAATACACTCTCCAAATTAGTTTTCAACATATAAAAACCACAAATTCTAATCCAACTATTTATACCTCTCCAATTCGATTTTCAATATAAATAATTCAAGTTTCTCAATTTAAGCACATTTATAATCAATCCATAAAGACCTCGTAATTAATTTAAATCATGCTTAACTCTAATAAAATAATAAGAAAAATTTCGAGGGCCAACAGTTCTCCCCCTATTAAAAGAATTTTGTCGTCAAAATTCTTATCTGATTGATCAAGAGGCAGGGGTATGTCTCCTTATATGCTCCTCAAGTAATTTCTTTCAATTAACTATAGTTAAAGGAATCAATCACTTATTTAGATATCACACTATCTTAACTATTTCCCCAATATAATTTAGATTACTAAAAAATTTCACTTTGTGTGTCGACAATACATCTTTTTCAGATTATATCAACATTTCTTAGCATACTCACATATCACACATTATAAATCTGAGACATCTTTATTGATAATACAACTCATAAGTTACTGGTCCTATGCTCTTAATAACTTCAGGTGGATCAATACAATTCAAACTTAGTTTATCCTTTTCCCTAATCTGAGAACACCTTACCACGATGGTACTCTCAGAAACAATTCATCTTTCCTTACATTAGCACACATTTTAGCATCAATTCTACTCTAATTTTCCAGGATTTACATCTTCTAATGTTACGTCATATCTTAATGGTTCAACTACCATATTGAGTGCATTAACTCTTCTAATTTAATTCTTTATCTTTTTCTTAATCTCATTCGTATATAAAATCCTATATTGTATGCATTTCTAATTTTCTCCTTACTATATATCATTCATCTCATGAAAAGTCATTTATGTCTATTCCATTTACCCTATACTCTTTCCTGATTTATGACTCCTTTTCCTATTGTATTTTTTTTCATGTTCCATATGTATATCCTCAATCAATTAAGAATTATTGATGCATAATCATTATGAAATTCTGATCTCAATTCCACTAATATCTTCTTACGGTGGATCATAACTCTTGTTGCATTAATCAAACGACCACTTCAGTTCTAATTTTGTCTTCTTAAGATCATAACAAGGTTATGTTTTCATTGCATTATGCTTGTTCACTCTAATCTCATCATTTATAATTATATCCCTAGATTCCTCAAACAATCCAAGACAATACATTCACATCTATATCACATTTAGGGATATATCACCACAGTGCAATATTGATGTCATATCCAATAATGCATCCCCCAATACAAATACATTGAATCATTATCTGTTATATTCACCTATACTATTTCCCATTTCTATTTATCCACAACTTTCATTTTCTCATATCATGAAAAAGTATCATTTTTCTTACTAATTCTATCAGCTCAAACTCTTAACAATTGCTCATGTGTGTGACTCATACATATGAGACTCCGACTAGGGATCAGTTGCTACTGTCTTTCGAAAAATGACCATGTAAGATACTAAACCTAGGCACTCTGACACTACAACTGTTGCGCCCCGTTTTCGGAGCCCAACTCCGGAGTTCGTAAAACGAATGTGATCCTCGATGAAAATAATGGATTCGGAGGGAGAATTTCTACGAGAGCAATGGAGGGTTCACTGCAGCAAATTGATGTTTCGTCGTGGCCAAAATACGAAAGTATTTCCAAAGAGACCTTTCGGGACAAGTTCACCGCTGCGAAGTCTCGAGGTCGACAAAACTAACTCAAGAGCCTTTCCAAAAGTCTCTACAATTATTCTCAACTTACTTTTACTCTAAATTGTCCCAAATTCACTTCCTCTATTACAACATCATTTCATAACAATTCAACTACCAATATTATTTCATCATACTCTCTAATCTCTACTCATTTAGTTCATTACTTGCAACTAATTCTCATTTTTCACAATTTCCTATCATTCTTTTTCCATAACACGTCTCACTTATATGTAACAACAGTTCGTATTCAAAATCTTTCATCTCAAATCGATAACTTCCTCAAATATACCTAATTTCAACTCAACCTCATCCATATACAAATTCATATTTCATTAACCTCAAAAGGAAAGAGTTTTACAATACTTTAATGGCATTTCACGCCATAATACATCAGTTGAGTTCGTGAACCAAAATTACAAAATGCACTTGAACTAGTAAAACTTAAAATACGGCTAAAGCCTTGTGATTACAAAATCTAGCTTAAAATCCAAAAATCTGCCTAATTGGAGTGATGCCTTGACTCTCTTTCACTCGATCTCAAGTTCTTCACCTGAAGATGAGATGGATAAAGGGGGTGAGCTTAAAGCTTGTGGGTAACAGTTTTATAATCGGTAACAAGCAAAAACCATTGAAATATTCATTTCTATTGTTCAAATTTTACATTGAATCATATAGCACATATTTTCCAAATTCTCACTTATCAAACAATTCATAAGCAACCTAAATCATGCATTCATCAAACTTGTCAACACATGTAAACACATAAGCACATCAAAATGGTTTGGGTAGGTCCATAAACAGAACGAACTAACACATTCCCACATAATGGTCCTGTGTAGTCGTGAAGAAAACGAACTACGCAATCCCACATAGTGATTTTTCGTAGTCATAAACATAAGGGAGTCTATGAAGGAACTTTATGCCACTAGCGGGTAGGCGGGAGAAGCTTTTAGTCAAAGTGCACTTGACATACAAAATAGACCGAACCAAACCCACATAATAAGTATTTCATGACTTGAAATAGATTGCCAAAAGTGGCACATTTTCGAAACTTGATTTCGTAAACATAATATCTTTTCAAAATCTTTTCATTCCCTTTCCAAAATCATTAACACAATTCATATACAAACATGTAGCACTCTCTTAAAGCATTTAAAGAGCAATAAACAAACATGTATAAAGTAGTTAAAAATTATTTATTTCTGTTCTTTCGAAAGAAACATTTATGGCTTATTACTCAATTATAAAAAGTAACCCACCTGAATTCCTTGTTTGAAAACTTGCTTAAAGGTGCCTCTCCTCTTGCTCCTCTTGCTCCTCTTTCCTTTCTTAATTCCTTAACAATGGCAAAAATCCCTATTCAATAGGAATTCAATTGAAATCCCATAATGCATATTCACTAAAATTGATTCCAGAATACTTAAACCCATGCATGTCCTAAGCTTCATGAACTAAGAACCTTCTAAAAATCTAAACCTTCGGGTCAATTTTTCATGATCATTCTGATCAGGTAAATGAAGAAATTTGAGAACACTTTCTTCTAGAAAAATGTTCCCAATTGTCATAAGTCTCTAATAACACCAAAATCATTCAATTTTGTTAAGTAATCTAAAAGTTATACTCTAAACATTTTCGGACTGTTATTATACTAAAACAATATTTTATGCTTAAATTCCATCCAAAAATTGAAATTCTTAGAGACTGAATTAAAACTTTATTTCTTGAGATAATTTGTATCCCTATATCTCTAGTTTATGACATATTAAAAACCATTCCATTTGGATAACTACAGAATAAGTTATGCCTAAAATACTGAAGCATGTTCAAGTTGTGTAGGAAAATTTTCACCGTAGGAAAATTTTCACCGTGGCGAACCAAAGAAAGTTGGCCACGATGAACTTTTCCAGATTGCAAAATTTCTCAGGAATTGTCAAAAGTTGGGCACGACAAACTCTAGAGTTGGTCGTGGCGAACCAAGGAGAGCTAGCTACGGCGAACTAAAGAGAGTTGGCCACCGCAAACTGTCACAGAAGACTCGTCTTCCCTATTTTCCATATGCTAACTCTTTACTTACTACACATATTCAACTTCATTTTCACTTCCATTTTACTTCTAACTATCACCAAAACATTCTTCATTCATCAAATCAAGAAGAATAATGTTTATACTTGTTTATCCAAAGCTTCTTCAATCACCATAAAACCCTAGCTTCTCCAATATACACGATCATCATCTTGCTAAAGTAGAATAGGTGGGCCTTTTATCAAGAAGAAAAGCTAGCAAGAACCTAGTGATGGAAAGGTTCATCTTTGATGCTAAAAGGAGAGAGTTTTGTGAGAAGGAGAGGAAGATGAAGAAAGTGAAGAGGATGAAGAAAATGAAGCATATGTCGTGAATGGTCAAGTGAAAGACCATGAAATGGTCTTTTATTTGGTAAAAAGAATAGTAAGTAATGAGGGTAGTGACACTTGTCACTTTCCCATGATCTCATTTTGGTCTTTTAATCTACTAGTCCATTTGTCTCCAATTTTCAATTCAATTGTCTCCCAATTTTTCAATGACACTTGTCATTGAATTTTAATGTCACATATAAAATTTTCTACTGTCATTTGACTTTCATTTCTACCACTATTAATTAATTGTTCTGTCACTTGTTATTTTTCCTGGTCCAAATTATCCTTAAATTCCATAAATTCCCAACTTTTTAGATATTTTTCTAAAATTCACCAAAAATTTTGAATCACTAAATACACTCTCCAAATCAGTTTTCAACATATAAAACCCACAAATTCTAATCCAACTATTTATACTTCTCCCATTCGGTTTTCAATATAAATAATTCAAATTTCTCAATTTAAGTACATTTATAATCAATCCATAAAGACCTCGTAATTAATTTAAATCTTGCTTAACTCCAATAAAATAATAAGAAAATTTTCGGGGGTCAACAAGTGTGATACTCATAAATTTATGGCACATAGTATATGCATATAAAGAAGAATAGTGAGATTGATTTGATGCATATTTGTAGGGGGAGCATTGTCATATTCTCAATTAACATACATAGTTTTAAAAGGAGGTCTTATTTGACAATAATTAGATTGTATCTTTAAAAAGAGTTTATTTCTCACTATTTTTACATTCATGATAACTAAGAATTTAGCTAAGGGTTAAAACCTTATTAGTTTCACAAATTATAGGCTTGAGTTATATGTGGTAGTATATGCTTTTTTATTAATTCAAAGAGGATAAATAGTGATTACATAGTAGACGAAGGTTTGGTAATACATATAAGGGAGAACCATTTGTTTTTAAATTCATTATTTGTTTTTATCATATTGCATTTGTTATGTATAAGTAAAGTATAGATATAATTTGGTTAGGTTGGTTCATGTGTATGCATGATTTGTTGATATTACTAATGTATTGCATATGCATTAAAGTAAACTGATAATCACATTTGAGATTGCTTAGTATAAGCATATAGTAAGGGAAGTCTATGCTTTCATATGTCTAAAAGATGATTCAAGCTTTGTATAAGTTACTTAAGTGTTTCAAATGTTTTTCAAAGACTCCAAAGCAAGTTCAGAAGGTACCAAGGTGTGAGAATATTAAAGAAAGAATCACAAGAACAAAAAATCACATTAGAGAGCATTATGTTTCATCAAACAGATGGTGACATTATAAATAATGATTTAGCTAGTCAAATTAGGTTGGTCAACCAAATTAGGCTTCACATTTTAGGTTACAAATGGTTTTATTGTCTTGTATCGAAAAGAATGATCTTAGCAATGAATAAATGGTTTTAAAAAGTGTAAGATACTCCGTTGAAGAAAAATAAACAAGAGAAACAAAGATAATCAAGTGGTATTAGTATAAATGCTTTGACTTAAAATAAAGTTAATGTATTCTAGCGAGATAAAGATTGGTTACAGTATGAGTTATGCAACTCTTAAGCTATCTTATGTGAGTATGTTAGAAAGAATTTACAAACCCAAAGCATGTAAAGTTTATCTTAAATATTAAAAAGACGAGTTATTACAATTTTATCATCAGGCACCAAATAAGAGTTATAATGGATTCAAAATTTTTAAGTGAAACTTGAAGAGTGGAAATGAGTCAAAAAAAAAAAAAAAAAAAACCAAATCTCTATAACAGGTTACAAGAACGAGTGGCTATTTGGGTTTGTGAATAGGATCGAGGACTCGATCAAAAGCCTTGGAACAACAAGACAAGCTAGCATACATGATACATTGAAAGGCGAGGGCACTTGAGTAATTAAGGGAAAGGCGGAAGGGAAAGAGAAATAGGCAAGGTGGTGGCAGGGGCAGGGGCAGAAGCAGGGTAAACAGAGAGATGGTGAGTTGACATAACCAAAGGGGTTCATATATGGACAAGTACAAGTGAAACAAATGATTGGCAGACACGTGACAGTTCTCAATTTGACAAGCCCTTGTGGGCTGACATGTAAGGGTGTCTAAGACAGCTGCAAGTGTGAGGTCACAACTTCGTGATTGCGTGGACGAAAACTCCTTTTTCTCAATTTTGTTAAATGGTTTTTGCAACAAAAAGATTTTAGTTAAATTTATACGAATGCAGAATATCAGATTCTGTTTCTCTGTCCCCGTAACCAAATTTCGTTATGTCATCTCCTTTTTTTATCCGTTGTCCTCGTTCACTTCTTTTTCTTACATAGACAAATTAAAGATTAAAAAACCTTTTTGGATAACAACTCAATGCTCATCCATGACATGATGTAACTAGACGGAAAAAGGAAGATTACGTCAAGGCCATTTAATCTTCCATTTTGGACAACCGTATCAAAAAACAAAACCCACCCTTTTCACTCCATCAATCTCTATCTTTGGCTTTCTACTCCACAACACAACTGAAAGTAGAAATGTATTCCAATCCAGTATTTTACTGAATAATTGAATTTAGTGGATCGAACCAGCGGAGTTTGAGGAGGTTGGTTATCATATAAATGATGTTATGACGATTTGGTTTTACCCTAACTTATTCGATTGTCAACGAATAATTATTTTCTCTTATCCTTCCATTTCCTATCTCAAGTTGAGAGATGCTCATGCAAGCAAGGTGGGGAAATTAAATAAATATAAAGTCAACTTGTTCTTTTAATAAAAAAGAAAGAAAGAAAACTTAATTATTATACTCAAATCTAAACCAAAAAGGAGTTTGGCCTCTTTTCCTTATAGCATGCGCATAAAAACGCATGCTATGTATATCTTTAGGTGCTGTAATTGAGATTTGACCACTGCAAGATTTTCTCACCCAATCGGTACCATGGATTATGGTTAATTATATAAGCTAGAAGCATTATTACCCTAATAAAAAATATATAGGTCCAACCATAACTATCTCCTTCAGATTGGATTTGGTACTGAGTAGCAATCTAATCTATCTTTCGAGTCTTTTCATCATGAAGTGGTCAAAAAGTTTTCTTTTTATCTCAGAAATGGATCGCACTTAAGTGGTGAAATAAGTTAACTCCAGAGGATTTGATACAAATGTCTACATATAGGACATGTGGACACAAGAAGGGGCATAAAATATAGAAAATAATTGCAGTGATATAATGAATCCATGTTTGTAGGATGTATTCAGGGAAATGAGACTAATAAGGAGAAGGAGGAGAAGAAGAAGATATGATATGATATGGTGGTGGGCGGGGATCTGCTAGCAAATCATAAGTGCATATCCCATCTTTCGCTCTTGCATTTGTCTTTACCAACTAGCTCCCTTTGTTACTTCCAAAGCTTCCTTTTGGTAGAGGCGGAAGAAAGTTATGTAGATGTAATGTGTTCCAATTATAATTTCATTCCAACTTTATATATACGATTAAAACTCAACAATTTTCCAACGGTATGGTTGTCAAATAATTCCAATTTCTAGTATGCAGCTTTCTTTATTAAATCAGTTTTTCCAACATGTTTGTCGATTAGATCTCGTATGTGTCACTATTTAGCTTAAATTAGTATCGAAACATATGTTGAACCCTAGATTTTATCCGTTGATAGTTTTGGAACTTTTTGTCTTGGAAATTCAATTTAAAATTTTAAGTTTTTTCTTTAATTTTAATTAAAACACGCCTTGATAAGTTTAATTATCAAACTTACTTTCAAGCTCCATCGTTGAATCTCTTAACTAATCAACATGCATGTACAATCGGAAATTATAGGTGAGGATAAATGAGCTTCTTTGTACATAATTATTTCCCTAGGTTTTAATATACTTGGTGCTCATCAAAGATAATAGAGACACTGATCAAGACATGCACACCCTTATCCCCTGGAAATGAAATTGGTTGTTCGCCTTTTTCTTTTCTATGGAGGATTTCTAATCTTTTCCAAGGGGTCCAATAGTAACAATACAGAGGAAGAAATAGTTCAGAAAGGAAAGGATGCGTACCTGCGGGCTTTAGTCATCGGATGGATTATTTTGGCCTGTTTCGGTAGCTCCGCATCCCCAAGTTAAGTGATTGCATATTCTCTAGTTTTTCTGAGAGAAACAGACTCCTTATTTGTTGGGTATTGTTGTTGTTTAAAAGTTTGTTTCTGGAAGAACCCTATATCATTTCATGCTGAAAAATATTATTCAAGCTAGCAAAGAACTATACGAATAGGTATCTTCCTTGACGTATTAATCTGAGTGCAAGGCTTTAATCTAGAACAACGCTTGCTCAGTTCATTTATTAGTACTATTGTTGATTATAATATGAACCACTTGTGGTCGACAAATTCTTAAGCATTACCTCAGATTGACGTGAATTCATTCCATGTCTTTTTCAGACTTCTCAAGTGCTTATCAATGAGAAAGTTTACTGGGTGGTATTTGGTAGGTTGTAATGAAATGATGAAAAGAATGTTGATGTAAAGAAATAGATACTGCAATACAAAAGCATTATATTATGCTTCAATTATTTACAGCATTATAATAAATTTGTGTGAGAGGTATTTCAAGCATACCTGTGTGTCAACTCGGACTGACATGTCGCTGAGTTTAGTGCAACTAATTAATAGAACCACTTCCATCATGTATATTACATTACAATTATAATTATGATTGACAACTCAATAAAATAAATAAATTGAATTATACAATGTCAACCATATTGAGGCAAAAGAGGAAAGAGGTCACTTTATAATCTCTTTCCTGTCTCTTTATTATGTTATTAAAGTATGAAACTTAAAATATATCATCAAATTAATTAGGATGATGAATAAACTTACTATTGTAAATAATTTATATGTATATGTGACAGGCATCATCTTCTGTTGTTCAGGTAAAACAGTAATGAGTTTGAGTATAAAGACGGGTAGGGACGGAAGAGGCACATGGGACAGCATGTCTTGGGAGCATTAAGACAAGATTAGGGAAGTATGGCTCTCCGTGTTGGGTCAACTACAGCATATTTCCCACATTTCTTAACCCCTCAAGTCGACACCCTTTGTTCCCATGTGCTCCTATTTAAGAGCAACATTCCAAATTAACAACCCTCTTTGTTCTCTCTCTCTCTCTGCTTTTTTTTTCCCCCCCTCTGAATTTTCCACTTCAATCTTTTGGGGAGCAAAGACATTTATCTTAAAGCTTAATGCTACCCTAAGTACCCAATTATTACGTGCTTACTCAAGTTCGTACGCAATTTACTTATGTTACTAATTTATAATTACCTGGTGTTCAGCACTCACGAGTGCTATATATGCGTACTGATTCTCAGGATGCGCGAGTATTTCGGATTAGAACAATTTAATTAACAAATATTTTCTTTTTTCTTTTATTGTGCGTAGAAATTAAACAGACAATGGGAAAAAGGTGCATCCAATAAGTTGGCAATGGAGGCTGGAGGATATCTGCAATTTTCAGCCTTACATAAATCACAAAGTGGCAATGTTATCTTGTTTTTGTCTCTTCTTTGTTGTTTCCCGTTTATGTCAATTCGCTAATCATCCTTTAGAATCTTGAATCCTCTTCCATATACATATGGATCATGTTTCTAGTGAGGAGGGTAAAGAGCAACAAGATTTACCATGTAGTACCTGGCTAGGGGTTCTTCTGTGAAAATAATAATTATCACCAATAATAACAATAATAATAATGTGATTAGAGTGTTAGTTAAGGTTGAGTTGATTGACAGACTCACAGACATAATAATAATTATAATAAACTGATTTGATTAGATTGAGCATGTTAGTAATGATAAACATTTTGATTAAGAAGCTGAAAATGAAGGGTCCTTTTGGCATGAGAGATGGTCCACTGTTCCCCTTTTTGAAATGGTGACATTGAAGGACAGGCAAACATGAAAGCAGAAAGAGAAAAAAGGGCCACTCAAAAAAACTCAGAGAAAGCAACTTACTGGACAATTTCACTGCCAAGTAGCCGACCCATTTTCCCCAATCCCCCTACCTATCATCCCCCTGTATCCAGTTCCTTTTTTTCCTATTCCCCTTTCATTTTCCTTTTGACTTCTGTTGAGAAGCTTGAGATGAAAGAGGAAAATAATTTGGAAGGGTCAACACCACGCGTATAACTCAGAAAATTATATATATATGTTGCGCAATTTGCAAGCTAAATTCTCCAGAAGATCATAGTTGGCTGGCTGGTAATAAATATAACATGCTTGCGTATGGTTATAATATACGATACTTGAATATTTTTATGTTATAACTACACCTCATGCTCCTCTGTTGCCCTCCAATCATGTCTTTTTTTTATTTTGAAAAATTGCATTATGTGACAAAAACCTTCCCCCAACCTATCCCTCCTAGCTACCTAGCCCGATATATTAGCACTTTCCTGTTCTATTAAAAATATGAATTTGATATTAAAGAACATATATGTTTTAAACAATATTGTATACTTTTGATACTCTTTTATGTCATTCACATTCATTATGTATTTATACTTACTCATTCAATGTTAAATTTTTAAAAATAAATTCACATTTGTGTCAATTTTTAATTAAGTTAAATAGCTTTTTATATCATAACTTATTCATTTAAAATATTTATTTTAGTTATGAGAAAAAGGATAGCGAATAAATGAAGGAGAGGAACCATGTATTTTATTTCGTCTATTATCTTATTTTGTTTTATTAGAATGAATGCTTTGAACTAATAAATTATATTTTAATTTTTTAATTTAATTTTGAAAAAATTAAAAGATTAAAATTAATACAAAAATTCAAAAATAGCACTGAAAGAGTCATCACTATTCTATTAAAAGAATTATTTAAATTATAAAAATTCAAATTATAAATTTAATATTCTTTATTTTATTTTAAAATTCACTATCTTAATAAAAATTTTCATTTTTTCTCGCAATCACATACGTTAGTCTTATGAATGAAATCAAGCACTATTACAAAGATTTTCAATCATCAATTTATCCTACTTAACATTTTATAAATCTTTCTCACTCACCTTATACTAAAAATGTACAACCAGAAAAGCATTTCAATTAAAATTAAACTATCTTAACACATTACTCATAATCTAATAATTAATAAAGCTCACATCATTAAGTACATTTAAAAATGATCTAACTATAACTTAAACAAATTAAGATATTGCAACAACAAGTAAGTAAAATTAATAATAAAAAGCACATTACTAACTAATTGCATTAGCTTATAATATATACAATACAAATTATCAAATATTCAAAATGTTATAACAAATTTTATTCAACTTTCAAACATATTGTATTTACATTAAGTAATTATGTCAATACTCCCATGCTATCATTCCCCACATAAATAAATGATTATGAAACTATACCTCCAATATAATGCCCTAAAATTACAATGTCATATCTTAATTCCAGCCCTCAAATCATGTCACATCTAAGTTTTCAAACTTAAGATCAATGCAAAATTAATCATGTCTTAGTTTTTAAATTTTTAGATCATGACATCCCATGGGAAACTATATAGCCTATATATGGACAAGACATGACCCCATGGCCCATATAATATGTTCAAAGGTACAATCTTATCAAATAATATAGTAAAAGCATACCATACATCCACAAAACTATAAACTTTTCACACCAACACTACCATAATAGATAATCACATTTCATCACTATAACATATAACTCAAACAATAAAAAAAATGGATTTAACATATATCGTTAAAATTGAAAAAAAAATTAAGACTCTTTGTTAACAACAACAATTGCTATATGAAATTCCAATTAAATTTACACGTTCCAATATAAATTCTACAATACTTAAATACAATAATTAGAAATAACTCAATTATATATAAAAAATAACAAATTTTGGGTAATAATGACAAGTATAACTTTTATTAAATTATTATATATATTTTTTTGTTTTTTTTCCCATCAAATTTTTGTTTGAAAAGAAACTTCAATTCTAGAATTCCAAGTAATAACTTTCTACAAATTATATCACAAGAAGAAAGAGTTAATCATGAATGCACCGGATGAAAATAACAATATAGTTGTGATTGTGGATCCTACTAAAATATTTCAAAATATATAAAAGGTATTACAAACTAAAATTTGAATTCCCAAAATAATGAGTCTAAAATTCACACATATGGTTGCACTTATAGAAAAATGTAATTAGATATTTGAGAGATAAATCTAAAATGCTGCTTTGTACATAAGTTTCTAGTATAAGGATTGGATATTAGTCTGTCCAATAAAATAACAAAATACTAAGTTATAATTTCTACCTTTAAAGTAAATCTATGTCATGTAAATTCAATTGATCTTCACTAAAATATAGAATTTTTTGTTGATATTTATATTTTCTTCTCAATGAAGACAAGTTTTTACTCTTAACATATTTAGTTCATACTTAAAATTTTATCATATGAATTATTTAGTCCTCAATTCCATCCTTATTAATTGTTTAATTTTAAGTAAAAATTATATCTTGACATGTAAAATAATTAAAAATTTAGCATCATCAATACTATCAAACATAGAATTAATGTATAATCTTTCATTTATTTTTAATATGCCTACTAAGCTCAATTTCAATAGTTGTGTAAAACACTCATAAAAATTATTGTGTGAAATATATATTAGTTTCTTTTTGATTTAATTGATGTGTTTTTAACAACAAAAATAAATATTACCAATTAAAAAGCTATATTTTAAAATAAATGAAAATGCCAATGAAATTGATAAGAAGATTTTACAACTGATCTTTGCTTGATTTTGCTTTCATAGTCAAAAGTGCAAAGTTAAATTGTATAAGAGAAAGAATGTTTCTTCAAATTAATAAATTTAACGAATAAGTATATATGAAACTTGTAATTGATGGAATTTCCAATGTACATCTTCATTTAAAAGTTAGTGGCCTAAGGTTTTATAGTGTTCAATGCGAAATATTTCCAAAGTTAACACAAAAGCAAATATGGAATTGTAAATGAGAAGAATAATACAAGAATATCCTTACCCAAAGGAAAGCTGAGAAAAGAAAAGAAATAATTTAATAATGCAAATAAAAAAAATACAAGGATGAAGGTAAATAAATAAAAAAAAACTCCAATAAAGAATTTAATGGATATATTACCATCCTAGTTGACCATTAGAATTCCAATGGCGGCCCCAACGGCGTTGGCCTTGCTTGTTAGCTTCTCTCTTTGTTTTATTTCTCTCTCTCTAAGGGGACAGACTATATTAAAAAGCCTGATGCACACTCGCTAATGCCTAAACTAACAACATAAGCCAAAGTAAGGCACAACACCAAGATGGTTTTTTGAAACTTGAAGAAACCCACAAGAAACTGAATTTAAGCTCTGCTGTTACTCCCTTTCCTTATTCACTTTCTCAACAACGAGAAGAGAGACTGCGTTAGCTACTGTTGTTTCCCTTTTTTCTCTATATATACATATTCTTGTCTCTTTCTCTCTTCTATCTCCCATGGAAGACATGTTCTTCTACTGCCTAAAGCTTCTTGGTTTCTCTTTCTTGGCCTTCGTTGTTGGTTTAAAGATTGTTGTTTTATTTTGGTGGAGACCCAGAAGAATTGAAGATCATTTCTCTAAGCAAGGAATCAGAGGACCTCCTTATCGTTTTTTCATAGGCAATGTCAAGGAACTGGTGGACATGATGTTAAAGGCCTCTTCTCAACCCATGCCTTTTTCCCACAACATACTTCCTAGAGTTCTTGCTTTTTACCATCACTGGAAAAAAATCTATGGTACATAAATATTTTGTTTAATTACAACCACCACTTGATGATGTGATCTCTATCTCTCCCACTGTTACACACGAACTTTCATGCTGTTCAAATCTGTTTGAATGGTTTTGAAGTTTGTTAAATTTGTTTCCAGCTCTAAGCTTGTTGCACTGCAAGTTCTAGCCAGTTTAGGACTTGGGAGTGTTTCTGAAAGCACTGAAAATTGTGTATCAATGTGGGTTGTGAGGCTTTGCTTTGTTAAAGCATAGCCAGGATGAGCTTTAGTGTCAATCATTAAAGCTGGGGATGGTGGTTCTGTTATGATGTGTTCCTTTGGGTTGGTCTGTTGATCCATCTTCCAAAATTTGTGACTTTTAAAAGGCTTTCTGGTGTTTTTTTCCTTTGTCTTTGAGTTCATGTACTTCTTTTTAAAACTTTTTCAGCCTTTTTTTCTGCGCTTTGATGCTTGATGTTGAAGTTCTGAGTTTGGACTGATCCACTTCTTTGTATTCTTCTCTTCTTTTCTCATTTTCTCTTTTCCCTTAAGAACTAAACTTACTTCATAGTTATTATTACCATTTTCATTTCTCATCAGATCATTTTCGCCACTCCTCGTAGCTTGTAAAAGATGAGAAAAGAAACGAAAAGGACGTATTGTATTTGTTTGTGCACTCAAACATGGTTTGCAGTTTTGTCATTTGCTTTGTTTTCTGTATTCCACAAAGTTAACAACCTCTCATGGTATGATCAAAATGTTGTATAGCTCCATGGTTTCAATTGTCTTCTTCCTACATGATGTCACTTGTGTTCTCTCTCTCTCTCTCTCTCTCTCCCCACATTCAATTGATGGCTAGTTGGTCTAATGTAATTTTGTTGGTAATTACTCTTTTTCGCATACTTGACACTTACTACATGAGGATGTGTGGAAGGTCTAACTTGGTGCAAAAGTAACTTTCTTTGTTCTTTTCTGGCTATCTTGCCTCCATTTGTAGAGGTCATGATATTTGATTTAAGTAATTAAATGACCAGATGCTATTGCAAAATAGGTAATGTAACCAATATACCTAATGAAGCATAATTTTGAAAATTAATGGCATGTCTGTTTGATTGAAGGTGCAACATTTCTGGTGTGGTTTGGACCCACGGTTCGGCTCACGGTCTCTGATCCAGACTTGATTAGGGAAATTTTCACTTCCAAGTCAGATTGCTACGAGAAGGTGGAGGCTCACCCTCTTATTAAACAACTGGAAGGAGATGGCCTTCTTAGCCTCAAAGGTGAAAAATGGGCTCACCACAGAAAAATCATCACACCTACGTTCCACATGGAAAATCTCAAAGTAATTAAATAAAATCCCACATTTTAATTATTTCTTTTTTGTCTAGTTATGTATGGTTGAATTATTTTGTGAATTTAATGTTGATGTTTGTAGTTGTTAGTACCGGTTGTGGGGAAGAGCGTGGTGGATATGGTGGACCAATGGGCGGTGAAGCCAAATTCGGGGGAGGAGATAGAGATTGAAATATCTGAATGGTTTCAAACTCTAACCGAAGATATCATCACAAGAACGGCCTTTGGTAGCAGCTACGATGATGGTAAAGCCATCTTCGGATTACAAGCACAGCAGATGGTGCTTGCCGCCGAGGCATTTCAAAAAGTGTTTATTCCTGGTTACAGGTTAAAAAAAACAAAATTCTATTTTTTAATAATTATTATTGTTATTCAGTTCTAGTGAAACAATACTCACTTTTGTTAATTTAAAAACAAAAGGTTTTTTCCCACAAAGAAAAACATTAAATCGAGGAAATTGGACAAGGAGATAAGGAAATCGTTGAAGAAGTTGATCGAGAAGAGGAAAGAGAGTACATGGAACATTGTACAAGAAACCAAGGTACCAAAGGACTTGTTGGGACTAATGATTCAAGCCTCAAATTCATGTCCAAATGTGACTGTTCATGACATACTGGAAGAGTGCAAGAGCTTTTTCTTTGCGGGCAAACAGACCACATCCAATCTGCTGACGTGGACTACGGTCCTACTTGCAATGCACCCAGAGTGGCAGGTGCTTGCACGTGACGAGGTACTGCGGGTGTGTGGATCACGTGACATCCCCACCAAAGATGATGTTGTGAAGCTTAAGACGGTAACCCCTCCACCTCCCCCATACATGCGTCACCAATCAAACATTACATTTGATGTTTTCGGCTTGTCGAAATCCCAAAGCCGTCCCTCTCCTTTTAATTTTATTCAACTTCTGTTTGCTTTATCTGGTGTGCAGCTGACCATGATTCTAAATGAGTCCTTGAGGCTTTATCCTCCAACAATAGCGACAATCAGACGGACTAAAGCAGATGTAGAGCTGGGCGGATATAAGATCCCACCTGGAATAGAGCTTTTGATACCAATCTTAGCCCTTCATCATGATCAGAGCATATGGGGAAACGACGCAAACGAATTCAATCCCGGCCGTTTCTCAGACGGGGTTGCCAGGGCAGCGAAGCATCCTCTGGCGTTCATTCCATTTGGGCTTGGGGTCCGTACCTGCATTGGCCAAAATCTAGCTATTTTGCAAGCCAAATTAACGCTTGCAATCATACTTCAACGCTTCTCCTTTAGATTGGCACCTACCTATCAACACGCACCAACGGTCCTGATGCTACTTTACCCACAGTACGGTGCACCCGTGATCTTTCAGCGTCTATCAAGCACCGTGCTTGATAAATATCAAGATGAAGGGTCATGAACTGTTCACCCAATCCCTGAACCTGCCTGTCCAATCATACCACCTCACTGCCAGACCCAAAGTTACCAATCTTGCCCCTTGAAAATTGAACGGACCATTTGCATTATCCAAACAATCATAACAAAGACCACATTTCAACCATTGCTAATTTGCTATATGCTGACCCTTGATGGCCATGGCTTTCTTTTTTCTTTTTCTTAATTTTTTGCCTTTCTATTTGTTTGCTTTTTGATTGTGATTGTTGGTTCGGTGTCGCTCAAACAACACAGTTGATCCTTGCAAAGACGAAATGGATTGATTTATAGTCCCATGGAATTTTTGTGTAGAACATGGCATTGTTGAGGCAGGGCTTAGGTAGGTAGGAAGGACTTCGCTAAATGTGCTAACTATCAGTTTAGGTTATTACTATCTGTCTTTCAAGGTTGTAAAAATTTGTACTTGTGTATATTTGCACAATCTATTAACAGTTTTGTAATATTGTATTCCATTTGTCTTCTACACTATAAATTCCCAACTTTTGTCTCTTGTACCCATGTGTGTAATATATATTTAACTTTGACAAGCAAACAGGTGAAGGTAAAGTATACAAAAATATGTATTAATGAATCATATACAGTCAGTGAAATTTCTTTCTTATCAAATCCATTGATCATAGCCCAAGCAGACATATGAATGCACACATGGGTATGTGTTAACAAATCCAAGCAGAATAACAACTCAATTAACATCAATAAAACAACCAATATTAATTTAATACATTATCTCAATAGAAATATTACACAGTAGGCATATATATATATATATATAAACTCTCTTGCCTTATTTTTATTTTATCAACATTTCGCATTTGCCAATTCCAGGCTAAGAGAACCCTTTAAGTTGAAGGTTAAAAAGACGTGACAGAATCCAGCAGAATCCGGAGACCAAATGAGAATTTCGATGAAAATTAACCAAGACAAGAGTAGATATTCCATAAAAGAAAAAGGTTAACGTTTACCAGTTAAGATTGCGAAACCCTATAGACATAGTAGTTGCTGAGGTTTAAATGTTTCTTCTTGTTCAAGATTATAATTTCTAGGGCACCATTTTATTACCGATGTGTGTTAAAAGATAACTGAAATTTCCTATAAAACATTCTTCCGTACTTGTTAGATTTGGCTGGCATAAACTACAGTTACGTCTACATCTGTATGATTTATTTATAATACACCAAACGTTGCACATATGTATAATTTATGGATTACCAGTCTAAGCTTTAACGCATGTTAATTATACGATGTTATGCTACATTTAAGGTACTAAACAGTAATAATGTAGGAGTGATGTTATAGTTTAATCCACTTTAATAACAACGCTTAATGTGTTGAGAAAAGGTATGCAAATTGGGTGGGGAGCTTCCTAGAATTTGTCACAGGGAAGTTTCCTCTCCTCTCTCCTACTCGCATAGATCGAGAAGGCCACCTAAAATGGCGATAATCCTCGTCTTAGTGTTACTACAAAGATGTTAAAAGCAGAGGACAGTTGCAGCAATCAAGGCATGTAATGTTCTTTCAAAGCAAAGGTGACTGTAATCCAGCATGCAAATGAATCTCTTTTTGCCATAATTTATACCAATTGTCCTTTATAGGGGTCTGAGTTGTATTCTATTGAGAAGTAAGATTTGAGAGAGAGCAACAACCTTTTTTTTTAAATATATATATATATATATATTTTGTAATTTGCTTTTTTTGGGATCTTCTCATTTCATGCTTTGGTGTAATATTTAAGGAATTGATGGTCCCCAGGAAGCATGCATGTGACTATGGATGAGAGACATCTCTCATTTCTATTTGGTTTTATTCAATTTGCTTTTGTTTAGGGAATCAAAGCATGCCATCGAGCATGTGATCATTTCTATAATTGCATTGTCACCCACAATTTTCGAAAACACAATTCCTATTAATCTCTCTCTTTCAACTTTCGAAATTGAAGATCTGCATGTACTCTTGCTTATCTTAGTTCCCATTGATATAGAAAATTTAATTTGTTGTTATGAGGATCACGTTCGTTACTATCACCTTTTCTTATTTGTCATGTCAGTAAATGATATTCTAGTTTAGTTCTTAATACATAATAGCTGGGGAGAGCAATTTGCATGATCCTTCAACGTCTAATTAATTATTTCCCTTCTGATCAACAACAGTAATTCATGTCCTAATCTTAGTGACTATGTATATCTATTCCTTTTCCTTGGGGCTGTACAGGCTGTGTCCATTTGTGCTTTGTCCTGACCATATGTGTACATATATAAATATATGCCTCCACATTAACATCTGGACGTTGTCTGCCGCACCTTACTAGGCGACAAATATCAACATTCTAATGCACCAACCAGAAAGAGGCAAAATTTTACTCGAAAACCGCAATCCATCTTTTCATTTGTCTTCAGTTTTCAACATATACAAAATAATATGCTTGTTCCTTCTCCTGCTTCACTACAGTACGTTCTACTTCCCCACTTGCTTCTTATTATCAGCCAACATGAGCCACTCGAAGTACCTCTGCAATCCAATACCTAAAATTGCTTTATATTAGAGAAATCGGGAAACACAAACGGCTAAATTACTTATACATACTTTCTAATAATTCCTAAAAGCTAGACAAGTCATTCACCACTGATCAAGAATGTACATCTAAATCACTAGATTTTGAGATTACCTATCACATCTAGTAACCAATAAGGACTAGAAGAAAAGAAGATCTCCGTGTTGGGAAATCGGGTCAGGATCCGATTCCGACTGCAGTGGAATGATCACGAAACTTTTTTGCAACATTTGATTTCTCGAAAACTAAGATCTCTTTAATTCTATAAAATGATTAACACAAATCATAATAAAGCCGAAACTTAATTTGTACCTTATTCCGAAACTTAATCTTTGTCTTGTCGTATCCGTTGAACTGTTCCCAAAACTGACCAGTCTCAACCACCGTAGCTGCATAAGTGTCTGGTTTCTAACGGTATCCATAGAATAGGTTGAAAGACCTCTGTAACTCTTACAGAGAGGGTTAAGCACGAAGTACTA
>JAOTAW010000008.1:24930448-24943487 GCA_025629945.1 Erythroxylum savannarum | reverse complement strand
AATGTCTTATATCTGAAATGGGTCCAAATTATTATTGAATACGAATGTTTGTAACTTTTGTAACTTGCAAATGGAAATGTTTTTAAATGTCACAGGCCCGATTTGATTAGTCATGTTCCGTTTATGTGTACCTTGTTTTAAAGAAACAAAAGTTTTGAAATGAAGTTTGTCTAATTGATCATTTTAGCATGTCACTCTTGCGGGGTACGTACTCGGATATCGCCATAGATGTCGGGTATATGTGTTGTGGGAGTGGGGTGCTACATACCAAGCCTTTGCTTTAGCTCTAAGGGTAAAAAGAAAGAGCCTAATTCTTATTGCATCGTCCAACATCTGATGGTACTGAAAGGTATCACAGATTTCGAGGAAGTTCACCATATGTGCATTGGGATCTTCATTCGTTAGTCCATAGAACTACACATTCTGTTGAAGCATGTTTAGGAGGGCTGGTTTAATTTCAAAAGATGCTGCTTGTACAGGTGGTCTAGCTACTCCTTGGTTAGTCGTATTGAACCTGGTCTTATGAGGTCTATAAGGGTTCGTCATTGATGTCCTTGGTTCGCTTTATGGCCAAATCTTGCTGAAATTCCTCAGCCATTGTTGTTTTCACGATTTCTACTTCTTCTTTATACCGAGCTTTCTTAATTGATCATTCCACTTGAGTGATGTCTAACTCTAAGGTTTCAGCTGCATGACTCGATCTTCTGGTGACTTTTGTGTTCATACAAAAGCATGATTTTAGAAATAGAAAGAAACAAAGAACAAAGAACAAAAACTAACTAAATGACTTAAATTAAAGAATTAAACTAATCACCTCCCCGACAATGACACCAAAAACTTAATCGACCTATTGATTTGTATAAGTTTTAATAAATACCCTCGATAATCCATAAGTGCACAGTTCTTTCGCGTAGTACCTAAGGTGTCGATCCCACGAGGAGGGATAATTAGATCCTAAAATCTAAGGCTACAATAAATCGCAAAAATTCAAATATAACTAACTAAAATAAGAATTCAATTCAATCAATAAAAACAATTTAAGAATCAATCATGAAAATATTAATAACTCAGCAATTGCAACACACCCAAAAATCAACCGAAGAGAATTACCAATTTAGAGAAAGGGAATTCTATCTATCCTTAGCTCTAACCTAATTGATTGTGAATAACTGGATTATTAGTTCTAGACGATCCTATAGTTAATTACTCTCTCTCGAGTTATAACTATTAACCCTAAATTATAAACACTAATCAGATTATGGAAATTGAATCTCTTAATTGACAACCTATCTAAAACCTTTATTAGATATGAAGTTGCCCAATAAACTATCGGGAACCTATGCAAGATCTCTCTTCGCACAATTACCGATTTGATTTAATTCTTGTTTTATTAAATCACCTAACTCTCGTTAGCTCAATTTAATTATTTTTCATCCGATTCACCCTCTCATTTTATTATCAAATTATTCAATCACAAAATATAATCACAATAAATCCAATAAACATAAAAACAATCAGATTTCATTAATTCAAGAATAAAACTCCAAAGGTGAGTTTAGAACATCCTTAACATTTAGATCCTATCTTCAACTATTCAATCCAATTCCATATAGTGATAAACCTGAAATAAATAGGAAGTACAACCAAATGGAGGACGGGAGGCAGCGACATTAGGAAACCTACGGATCTGGAAAGTACGTCAAAGAGGCTTCTTCTCCTATTCTGTTCCTCAATCTCTCGATGAATTCTCTCTAGGGTTTGTCCAAAAGTGGTTCATGCAAAAGCTCCTTCTACCTCTTTGTCTTGTTATTTAAATATCCTTTGTGTTTTGAGCAGCCTTAGGGTTTTTTTGGGGTCCGGAAGGTCCAAAAAAATCCCTCAAAACTTGACATTTTTTAGTGTCTGTGCGTCTGCCCAACGCAAGCCACGATCGTGGGCCGCATTTGAACCTTTTGTCACGATCGTGGCATATAGGACACAATCGTGGGCCAACTCTAGTGCGTTTGTCACGATCGTGGCCTGTTGTGCCACAATCATGGGCCATTATTTCACCCCGAATGTCTCCGAAACTTCTTCGTTCTTTGATGTTGACCCTGAAACACTACCAAACACATCAAGGTACCTTAAAAACATAATATTTAAGCTTAAAGACTAGTACTAACCTATAAAAACTCTTAAACATAGATAATTAACAAACTAACACAATTCTAACCTAAATAAATACTAAATGATTGAATTAACAATTAAATACATATTAAACTAAGCCCTAAAACTTGATGCAATTTACACTTATTAGCATCCTTGGTATAACTAGTAGGTCTAGGGAAGATCTCATTTACTTGATTAGTATATTCTAGAATAATCTCTCTCCTAATATCTTCTTCCTTTGAATTTAGTAGTATTAAGGCATTTTGGACTCCTCTAGCTGTTTGAAATTACTTTAGAATGGCTCCTACAGAGTTAAAATAGTTAGAGACTCAATTATAGGAGCTTTTGGACAAGGGTTTTATCCGGCCCAATTTGTCACCATAGGGAGTGCCAATCCTTTTTGTTAAGAAGATGGATGGCACCGTACAAATGTGTATATATAGACAATTGAATAAGGTGACTGTAAAGAATAAGTATTCATTTCCTAGAATAGAAGATTTATTTGATCAGTTGAAAGGTGCAGGAGTGTTTTCCAAGATTGATTTGCAGATTGGTTATTATTAGCTTCGGGTAAAAGATGTAGATGTTTCAAAGACTACATTTAGGACTCGATATGGCCATATGAGTTCTTCGTGATGCCTTTTGGGTTAACTAATACACCAGTTGCTTTTATGGATTTAATGAATGGGGTGTTTCAAAACCATTTTTTTTTTATGTTTATAGATGACATATTGGTCTATTCGAGGGATGAAGAGGAGCATGCCTAGCATTTAAGAACTATGCTACAGAGTTTGAGAGAGAAGCAGTTACTTGCTAAATTGAACAAATGTGATTTTTGGCTAAAGGAAGTTTGTTTCCTTAGGCATATCATCTCTTTAGAAGGTATTAGGGTGGATCCTAGTAAAATTGAGGCAATTATCAATTGGAAGCTGCCTTGGAATGTAATAGAAGTGAAAAGTTTTCTTGACTTAGTTGGTTACTATTGGAAATTTGTCAAGGGATTCTCAACAATTACTTCTCCAATTACAAAGTTACTATGGAAAGGCACAAAGTTTGAATGGAATGATAAATTCCAAGCTAGTTTTGAGCAGTTAAAGAAGATGGTCACTGAAACTCCAGTGTTGATAAAGCCAACTCTAGGCAAAAAGTATGTTATGTACAGTGATGCTTCTAGGAGAGGACTAGGTAATATACTAGTGCAAGATAGGAAAGTGGAGGCTTATGCCTTGAGACAGTTAAAGCCATACATAATTACCCTACAGATGATTTAGAATTAACAGTAGTTGTGTTTGCCTTGAAAATTTGGAAATACTACTTATATGGGGAAAGATGTAGGGTATACACGGATTACAAGAGTCTCAAATACTTGCTCACTCAGAAAGAGCTCAATTTGAGGCAACAACGTTGGCTAGTATTATTTAAAGACTATGATTGCATAGTTGACTACCACCAACGAAAAGCTAATATGGTAGTAGATGCTTTGAGTAGGAAATATATTTCAACTCTATCATTACAACATAGTCGATGGAGAATTGCACCAAATGGAACTTTGATAGCTCAATTAAAAATGAGTCCTAACTTGAGACTGATGATAGCACATGCACAAAAAGATGATGCAAAGTTACAACAAATTGTACAAGCAATATAAGACAGGAAACATATTGATTTTGTAGTGAAAGATGACGTAAATCTATACTTCAAGAGTAGACTATGTGTAAGGTAGTAAAGGACTTGAAGAAGAAGTTATTACATGAAGCCCATAATATTGTGTTCACCATACATCCTAGGGGTAACAAGATGTATTAGGACTTGAGACAACATTATTGGTGGCTAGGAATAAAGCATGATGTAATGGACTATGTGTCCAAGTGCCTGACTTGTCAACAAGTGAAAGTTGAACATCAAGTCCCATTTTGCCTATTGAATCTCATTCCAATTCCATAGTGAAAATGGGATAATATCACCATGGATTTTATTACAAGTCTGCCTCTCACACAGAGAAAGCATGATGCGGTATTGTTTATAATGGACAGGCTCACTAAATCAACTTACTTTATACAAGTCTGACCTAACTATCTTATGGATTAATTAGTTGAGTTATATGTGCATGAGATTGTTCTGCTATATAAAGTGTCATTGTCAATTGTTTCTGACCGAGACCCACGATTTACATTAAGATTTTGAAAAAATTTACATGCTTTACAAGCAGCTATGGGTACTCGACTGAGCTTTAGCATAGCCTTTCACCCACAAACATATTGGCAATCAAGAGAGTTATACAGGTGCTAGAATACACGACTAGAACATGTGCTATGAAATTTCTAAGTAGTTGGGATAAGTATAATCCCTTGACTGAATTTTCCCACAATAATAGTTATTAGTCTAGTATAGGCATGGCACCATATAAAGCATTATATGGAGGAAAATGTAGAACCCCCGATTTGTTGGACATAATTGGCTAAGAACAAGATGATTGGGCCTGACATGCTCAAAGACACAGAAGAGAAAGTGAGGGTTATTCAATAAACATTGAAGGCTGCAAGTGATAGATTAAAATCATATGCTGATTTGAAGAAGAAAGATATTGAATATGCGGTAGGTGACAGTTTTCTTGAAAGTTGCACTTTGGAGAAAGGTGTTACGATTTGGGAAAAAAATGGGAAAGATTAGTCTTAGATTTATAGGTCCATGATAGTTATAGGTTGCATTATGTTTTAGTGAGAAATTTAATGTGTTTTTTGTTATTAATTAGATGATCTATGCTTGTTTAGGTTTAGAATTATGTTAGTACGATTATATGTTTGTGTTTTTAGAGTGTTATGTGGTTTAAACCATGTTATTGGGCTTTAATTTTGCTTGTTTTAGGTGTTTTGATGAGTTTGGTAGTATTTAAGACCAGGAAAAGAAAACCAGAGAAGATTTGGAGAAAGCGTAGAGGAGGAACTAAGGCCACAATCGTGATATGCTAGTCATGATTTTTTTACAAAAGCAACCAGCACAGGCCACGATCATGAATCATTAGTCACGATCATGACAGAAGTCAAACAAGACTAGGCCACAATCATGACTCACTAGCTACGATCATTACAGAAGAAAAATTTCAAGTGCCACGATCATGACAGAAATAAAATTTCAAGTGCCATGATAATGACTTATTGGCCACGATCATGGCAGGCACGATAACAAGTGCGGGGACTGCTTCCAAACTCAACTTTTTTTAGTAAAAGGGGAGCTTCCATTTTGCTACATTGGGAAAGAAGATAAGGAAGAAGGGAGAAGAGGAGAGAGAAAGAAGGAGCTACTGTTTCTGCTGCCATTCCAATCCACCCAAGTTATATTTCTTTTCCATCTTGTTAGTTCTTTCATTTTGATGTATAAGATGGATGTGATGATGATGAATTTGGGTTTAAAGATGCTATAAACTCTTTTAGGGATTTTTTCTTGAATCAATGTTGATTTGATTGCTTTTGATGTTAATGAAATGGGTATTGTGATTGTTTGTTGTATTTGCATGCTTCGATAATAAATCGAGAGAGTGGACCGATAGCAAAATGATTAAATTGGGTAATGAGAGTTAAACAATCTAATAGATCATGCAAACAATCAATCGGTAATTTATATGAAGAGCGATCTCATGTAAGTACCCAATTGTCTATTAGGGTGCTTAAGATCTAATTGAATTTGTGGGTTATTTGTTAATTGAGAGACTACAAATACCATAATTCAATTCGATTAGGGTTTATGATTTTGGGTTAAATGATTATAACTCGAGATAGAGTAATCACCCTTTGAACTTCTAGGACTGATACCGGATTAACTCAAAAGTGATTTAGTTAACATTAGATGATAGGATAAATCCCTTTTTCTCATAATTGGTTAACCTTCCTTGTGTGAATTTCCAATTGTTAATTGGTTGTGCTCAATTTTGATTTCTTTGTGTTATTTTTACAATTTCATTTTCAATCAACCTATATTCAATTGCATAATTTCCTGCTTATTTTTTATTTTCATTTTAATTACAATTTTAAGGATTAGATAAATTAGGATTCGATTAGTTCACTAATTCCTTATGGGATTGACACCTCAAATACTACCTTTAGGACCCATATGCTTACGGTATATTAAGAGTTTTATAAGATTAAAACTTGCTCAACAGTCCATATAAAATCCTTGAAAGGATTGGATCAATGGCATATAGGTTGGCTCTTCCTATAGAACTAGCCAAGTTGCACGACGTATTCCATGTCTAAATGCTACGGAGATACCGATATGATGATTCGCATGTGTCACCAGTACAAGAGATAAAGATCCAACAACACTTCACATGTGAGGAAGAGTCGAAGGAAATCCTAGCTAGAGAACTGAGACAGTTAAGGAATAAGCAAATTCCTCTTGTAAAGGAGCTCTGGCAATATCATGGTGTTGAAGAGGCAACTTGGGAACCCGAATCAACTTAGTACCGACAATTACTTAATACGAGTATGAATTTTGAGGAAGAAATTCTTTTTAAAGGGGGGAGAAATGTAAGGCCCCAACATATCCCCTCTAAGTATTCTAGCATGTCTAGGGTGTATTTGTTAGAGAAGTGCTCTAAAGGCAATCACCTTTAGCACTTATTGTACAAATCATTTTATGATTAATAAAGACATTTTTCTTTATTTTGATGTTCATACACTTATGGATTTGATTTTGATCTTAAATTAATTTAATGAAGTCTTTGATACAAAACATAACATGGAAGAAATAATGATGAGATCATTATATTGAGATTCCTATCATGTGAGATGGGATATCATTAATACGGATAGACTAGCACAAAGTTATACTCCTTGATTGGATCAAGCAATAGATTTCATAAGCTGTAGATATGAGTTGTTTAGAGTTTACTATTAGATAATCATATGGATATTCTATTCTAGTGTTAATGATAGTCTCATCAAAGCAATGGTGCAAGTATCCTTTGACTCAAGGTGCTTAAGGATATCTCAGATACTGATCTTGTGTTTTGACTCCATTCATCAGTGCCTTTCACGGGTTACTCATAGGGTGGTGATTGGGTACAACTTGAGGTATTTGGAGGTAATTGAGTAGCCAACAAAGGATTCACCACTCCTGATAGAAGGAGATGATACCCACGGCCTCATATTGGGGCCATTAGTCGGGAGTCTCCGGCCAGAGCAGATATGTGTCATGAAGAGAGTCTTTAATAATACATAGAGTAATGAGATCCTCAGGACAAGATCTAATATCAGTTGGACTAGATGTGACGTAGTCAGTCTAGTGGGAGTTGACACTTTGACTATCCTTTGACTCTTTGACCATACTTTGAACCAAGTGGGGCATAGATGGTGTAAGGATGAATTACATGGCAACATTGCGTATGGTTCGTAGTCAAACCACTGACTTTTAGGTCAATTAGGGGTCATGACGTGTTGCTAGATATTGTTCTTGAATTACTTGAATTAAGTGTTAATTCAAGTGGCTAACATAACCAGGAACCTAATGGGTCACACATATAGGAGATCCGAAGGATGAGTCAAATGGTCTTAAATGGTGATTCAAGATATGAGAGAGAGTTTCAGGATTGTATCACAAATTGATCGTGGTAGAAAACGTTTCATGGAATGGAATAGAAACAAGTGTTGTTGTCTGCCAATTTGGTCATTAACTTCCCAAACTTGCATTAATGCATGCTATTCATGGTCATTAGCTTCCCATAACTTCCATTAATACATGTTATTCATGGTCATTAACTTCCCATAACTTCCATTAATGCATGCTATTCATGACCATTAACTTCCCATAACTCTCCATTAGGGATGGGGGTTATGGAAGGCCAAATGGTGCAGAAAATAGAGATGATTTTCGTGCATCTTATGTAAGACATAAGTGAAAAGAAAGGTTCTTTTCTCACCCACACACTCTTTTTCCCTCTAACTCTCATAAGAGTTCTTGTCTTTGCTAGCACATAGAAAGAATTCTAGCCACCTCCTAGTGAGGTTTCATCCTTCTATCTTTTTGTGGACTTTCACTAGAGACGGTCTGCGTTGATCGTTGTGGTTTACGACAACCCAACGTTGAGAAGATTAAAGAACGAAGGAGATCGTCGGAAAGGTATGTAAACATCTTACATTTCATGTTTTTATTTTCTATATCTATATGTATGAGTGGATTTGTTTTCTTAAGGTTTTGTCTTATTTTCTACTGCATTTTTTTTTATATATATTATGTATGAGATGCATGATTGGAACCTTACAGTGGTATTAGAGCCATCTTGTGCCTTGTTAGATGTAGAATACATGACATGTGAAAAACTGTTTTCATGGTTGTGAGAGCTTAGAATCTTGTAATGTTTTGTTCAAAATTAATTATAGAAAAATGATTTTCATGATTTTCTTTCACCAATCTATTCATAAGATGTAATTAAATGATTCAGTGCGATTGAAAATAATTTTAATGTGATTAAAATATTTAATTTCGAATTTGATTCTAGAAAATTAGGTGAACATATTTGGGATGTGTTTATGCCTCTGTAATTTTTGTAGAATTATTAAATTTTAAAATAATTTTATCAAACAATTTTCCAGATTTTGACAATTTTTCATAAATTGTAGGATCTGTGTTTGTTTGATGTTTTTGTATGTTTATATTTCGGTTCCAGAACCTTACAAATATTTTTATATGATGAAAATGTGTTAATTTGATGTTTGATTCATGCCTAAATGATTTTGCTCAAAATTTGATTTCCAGAAAAATTTTAGAAGTCATATTTTTCGTTTTTAGTGTCTTATCCATGTTTCGGTGATCATAATAATTTTTGTGTAATTCCTAAATTATTTTGATCATCATGAAATGACCTAGAGATGCTTGGAATGATGATTTGTTGTTCTGTAAATTTTGAGAAATTATAGAAATTAATTTTGAATTAATTTTAGTAGAGCAATAGATTTTCTAGTAAGACTAGAAAAATTGGCATCTGTGACAAAATTGAAATTGTTTAATTTTGGACATCAAATAATTATTTTAAGGTAAATTAATTATGAATTAAATTTTGGAATTAGGAATTCATGTCAATTAGATTAATATTAATTCCAAATGAAATAACATATAATAGTAATTTTAGCCAAGTTAGGATCCATAAGATGTCATAACCAAAATGATGTGTTTACATATATGCATTAGAGAATGCATGGTTAGGAGAATGTATGCGCTTACATGATGGATGGTTATAGGGTTAGGCCTAATTTGATTGGGTAGTCTATATCATGCCATATAGTTATAATAACTATATGTATATATATAGTTACATGTATAAGAACATCTAAGTTAGATAAGATCTTAGTCAAACCCCTCACTTAGAATATTAAAACTAACGTCTTCCTTTAAAGTTAGGGTTGTTAGACAAACCCAAGCCCAGTTTACATGGATATGTTCTAACCATAGAAATAGGATTTCCAGATTAATTGGTCGATTTTAACTAGAAGCGTTGGTTTGTTGGAAACCTAAAATCAACGTGGACAGAGGTGAAGTTGGGTAGTGAACATTAGATGTACACGTGTCAAGAGTTAATAGCCCAATGAGTATGCATACATCAACAGTTGATAGCACTAGATTTGATAGTTGAATTGGAGACACAATTGGTATGATCAATACATCATTCTTAGGGATATTGGATATCAACCCACTAAGAGAATTTCTCTACAAGTTCTATCGGATTTTTATTGAGGGTTATGAATTCGTGAAAATAGTGGGAGCCATAATGCGTGTTATTAAAGTCCTTATAGACATACATTTAAATACATTCTAATTTTTCTCTTTTTGACAAAAGGTTGCTATTTCCCGAGTCAACACTATGACTACTAGTGTGAAGATAAGATCATTGATGAAAGCTAACAAGTTGATTGGACCAAACTTCCTTGACTGGCTTAGGAACTTGAGAATAGTTCTCAAGTCCGAGAAGCTTGGTTATGTTTTGGAAGAGCCACTTTCCGATCCCTCTGCTGCTGATACTTCTAATGATGATCGGAGGGCATATAGGAAGCTTCTCGATCATAGCAAGACAACTAGTTGTATTATGCTATTCATTATGTCACCGAAGCTGCAAAAGCAACATGAGGTTATTGATGCTCATACCATAGTCTATCATTTTAAGGAGCTCTTTGATGAGCAAGCAAGGTTTGAAAGGTTCAAGACTTCACGATTGCTCTTCCGCTTCAAGATGGTTAAGAGGATATCTCCAGTGTAGTACGCACTAAAGATGAATGGCTACATTGAACGATTGGCCTCCTTGGGTTTTCTTTTGGATTATGAATTAAGTATTGACTCAATTCTGACGGGTTTAACTGATAGTCACTCACAATTTGTGCTTAACTATCGGATGAACAATATATCCAGCACAATTCCCAAGCTGGTCAACATTCTCAAGGTAGTTGAGCCATCTATCTGCAAGGACAAGGATGTGATGCTGGTGGACTCTTCTTGTTGGAAGAAAAAGAGCCAAAATAAGAAGAAGTCCGCAGGGCCTAAGGGAGGTGTCAAGAAAGCAAAGAAGACTGCCTCAAAAGAAACTTGCTTCCACTGTGGCAAGGATGGCCACTGAAAAAGAAACTGCAATCTGGAGTCTTTGAAGCAGAAGAAGGCATCTAATAACTTTTAGACCTAATACATACTGATGTATGTGGTCTAATGTCCATACATTCCAAAGGTTCTTTCGTATACTTTATTACCTTTATCGATGATCATTCTCAATATGGATATGTGTATATTAAGAGATATAGGTGTGAAGCCTTTGAAAGGTTCAAAGAATTCAGAAATGAAGTTAAGAAACAACTTGGGACAATTATTAAATCACTTCGATCGGATCAAGGTGGTGAATTCTTAAGCCAAGAGTTTTTGGATTATCTTAGGGATAATGGAATATTGTCCCAGTGAACTCCACCTTACACGCCACAACACAATGGTGTGCCTAAGAGAAGAAATCAAACCTTGTTAGACATGGTGAGGTCTATAATGGGTTTAATAAATTTACCAAAATTCTTTTGGGTATGGACTTGAAACTTCTGTTTGTGTTTTAAACAGAGTCTCATTCAAGTCAATTGATGTTACTCCATATGAGATATGGACTAATAAGAAATCCTATCTTTCTCATATAAAAGTTTGGGATTGTCCTACTTATGTGAAGCAGATTCAGTCATATAAGCTTGAAACTAAATCTAACAAGTGTTTGTTTGTAGGATATCCTAAGGAAACTATAGGATATCAATTCTACCATGTTTCAGAACAAAAGGTGTTTGTTTCAAAACGTGTTGTCCTTTTAGAGAAATAGTTTCTTCTAAGAGATGACATTGGGAGCAAAATTGAACTTGTGGAAGTTCAAGATGCTCAAACAGACACAAATCAGCTTCCTGGACCCGAGTCTAGTGTTCATAAAGATGAAACAATAGTTCATTCTTCTAACACACAAGAAGTTCGTAGGTCATGTAGGATATGTCATGTTCACGAGAGATACGGGTTTCTCATAAATGAACATAACAATATATTGCTCATAGATGATGATGAGCCTACTACCTATAAAGAGGTTCTGAAGAGTTCAGAATATGGCAAATGTCTTCAAGCTATGAAATTCGAAATGGATTCCATGTATGAAAACCAAGCATGGACTTTGGTTGACCCACCCAAAGGGATAAAACCTATAGGGTACAAATGGGTTTTTAAGAAGAAAACTGACATGAAGGGTAATGTAGTTACCCATAAAGCTAGGCTTGTAGCTTAAGGTTATCATTAAAGGCAAAGTGTTGACTATGACGAAACGTTTAGCCCAGTAGTTATGCTTAAATCCATTAGGATACTCATAGACACTGTCGCTCATTATGATAATGAGATACGACAAATGGATGTGAAGATGACTTTCCTTAATGGAAACCTAATTGAGGATGTGTATATGACACAACTTGATGGTTTCATATCCATGAATGGAGAAAAGGTATGCAAGCTTTAGAAATCCACTTATGGATTGAAGCAACCATTCGGAAGTTGGAATATCCGATTTGATGAGACAATCAAAGAGTTTGGTTTCTCACAAAATCTGGATAAGCCATGTGTGTATAAGAAGGTTAATGGGAGTGCAATCGTGTTCCTTGTACTGTATGTAGATGACATATTGCTAATAGGAAACGATGTCTCTACTTTGCAATCAGTCAAATTGGTTAACTAAGAACTTCTCTATGAAAGATCTTGGAGAATCAACTTATATTTTAGGGATAAAGATCTATAGAGATAGATGTAAGAGGTTGCTTAGTCTTTCTCAGTCTACATACATAGACAAGATGTTAAAGAGGTTTAGTATGGAGCAGTCCAAGGGAGGTTATCTTCCTATGGTACAAGGGATTGCACTCTCTAAATCAATATATCTAAAGACATAAGATGAGAGGACTCGTATGAGTATGATTCCTTTTACTCTGGCTAGAGGATCAATCATGTACGTTATGTTATGTACTAGACCCGTATGCTCTAAGTGCTACAAGCAGATACCAGTCGGACCCTGGTGAGGGTCATTGGGCAGCTGTCAAGAATATCCTTAAGTACTTAAGAAGAACTAAGGATGTATTTTTCGTATATGGAGAAGGTGATCTTGTGGTAAGCAGGTATACTGATGCCAGTTTGCAATCCAAAAGGGATGACTCCAGATCCCAATCTGGATATATATTCGTACTAAATGGTGGTGCAGTCAGTTAGAAAAGTTCCAAATAAGAGACCATTGTAGATTTGACGATAGAGGCGGAGTACATTGCAGCTTTAGAAGTATCAAAGGAAGTGGTTTGGATTAAGAAGTTCATCATCGAACTTGATGTGGTTTTAAGCATCGCTGACCTAGTGCAATTATATTGTGACA
>JAOTAW010000008.1:24900679-24911926 GCA_025629945.1 Erythroxylum savannarum | reverse complement strand
TATAACAACAATTCATGTTCCAAAAATCATCATCTCAAGTTGATAATTTTTTCAAATATACTTAATTCCAACTCAACATCATCTATACACAATCCATATTTCATTAACAACAAAAGATATGAGTTTTACAAAGCTTTAATGGTATTCCAAGCCACATTACATTATCCGTCTCAAAATCCCAAAATACAAAAGGTATAAAACCCAATAATTCTCGACATGCATCTTAAGCCTTCTTTTTACAAAATCTAACTTAAATTACAAAAACATTTCAAGCGTAGAATGATGCCGCGAATCTTGGTTACTTGATCTCATTCTCTTCACCTGAAGATGGGACGGAAAGGGGGTGAGCTTGAAAGCTCGTAGGTAACAGTTTATAACGGAAAAATAAGCAAAACCTTTGAAATGTTCATTTGTCAATACAAAGTTCTAATTGAATTTATAAAACGTATAGTTCTGAAATTCTCAACCAAAATTCACAAATTATAAAACATGAATGCATCACACTTGTTAACCTAACATAAGCACATTAAAATGGTTTGGGTAGATCCATAAACATGACGAACTACACATTTCTATATAGTGGTCCTGTGTAGTCACAAACTTGACGTACTATCGCAATCCCACATAATATTTTTACGTAGATGTAAACATAAGGGAGTCCATGAAGGAGTTTCATGCCACTAGCGAACAGACGGGAGAAGTCTTTAACTTGGTCAACGTGCACGTGAAATACTTGAATGGACTATACCAAACCCACATAACATGTAATTCACATTTTGTAAACATATTGCCCAAAATGACACTTTTTCGAAACTTGATTTTTCATAAACATGAGATATTTCGAAAACCATTTCCGAAAACCTGATTTCATAAACATGTATCTTTTCCAAAAAGAATCATTTTCAAAGTCTTTTCATAAATCATCACGCAATTCATATAATAAACATATAGCAATTTCTCAATTCATTCAAGAAGCAATAAATGCAACACTTATGATACAATTGAAATCATTAAACTTTCTTGATTCAAAGAAAACATTTGTAGCTTATTTACTCTATTATAAACATGCACCTACCTTGATTTCCTTGCTTCAAGACTTGGTCAAAATGCCTCTCCTCTTGCTCCTTTTGCCTTTTTTTATTTCCTTCATCAATGGCAAAACCCCACTCAATAGGAATCCAATTAAAAATCCCACAATGCAAAATAACTAAAATTGATTCTAGAACACTTAAACCCATGCATTTTCTAAACTTCATGAACTAAAATCCTTCCAAAAATTCAAAAGATTCAAAATAATCTTACCTTGATTCTTCACCAAATGAAGAGTTCCTTGGCTCTAATGAGAGCTCTTCTCTTCCTCTACCTTTTTCTCTTCTTGAACAGCCTCAAAATCTCTCTTGAATGCTAAGAAAAATTAAAACCTAGCTTATTTTCTCTTCTTTTCTCTCTTCTCCACTGAAACTCTCTTCTATTTTCGTTTTTCTCTCTTCTATTTTCGTTTTTCTCTCTTCTCCCCCTCAATTCAAGTTTTTCTTCTTCATTTAAAAGAAAGACAACATTCCTTCTTCCAATTATGCCCTTAAAAATTGAGAAATGTCCAATTTGCCCTTCCTTACATGCCTTATGTCTTTTATATTAAAGTGTCTTGCCAAAAATACCCTTGAACATATATACTCTTACTACTTTAATTCCATTAATCCATGCAATAAATCCTACTATCTTTGACATAATTTAATAACTTCAAAATAATTAATCTATCAAAACCTCAAAAATTATTTAAATCATGCTTTTACATCAAGAAAAAATTTCGAGGGCCAACACTTTTAGTACTAACAGTTGGATAATTAGTCCTCATTATGCTCGACTTCATCCTAATACTATGGAAGCCCTTATGTGTGTTCTTTATTAGTGTTGTTTGCCTTAATAATTTTAACAATCATGTATCATATTACCTTATATTGTCTTTTTATACTGATATAGGCCCAGAATTTCTTCAAACAAATATTCGATGATAAAGGTATATTTAATTGTTAATTATCATGTGATAAATATTCATTTAATAGAAATGATCCATAATTGGGATAATTTATATAATTATCCTCTATTGTGGGTTTATTTTCTTTAATCTCTACTTCTTAATTCACTATTTTTATATGATTGCTTTCATTTTTTAGAATTAAAGACATAAATCTTTACTTGTATGGTATGCAAGTTGACAAAGTTCATTGTTGTCTTTGCTCATTAGCTCAACTTCAATCTCCAACTATAATTGATGTTTTTTGTATCTTTTTTCATTTAGATAATAATAATACTATGACACTCTTTTGTTTAGAAAATAACCTGATACTCTTGGTCAAAAGCAAGACATTATACTTAGCAATATTAATTTAATAAAGAAACAAAATGATTATAATTTCTTATTAGAGTTGAGATTATTTTTAAAAAATGAGCAATTTATAAGATTTAAGACTATATTTAAAAATTGAACTTAAGGTCTATAATATTAGGTTTCTTCAGAAAATCGAATGAGTTAAAAATGAGCTTATTAATATATCTATGAGAATGCTTATGGATCTTTAACCATATGCTCAATTTAAGGGAGCAGATATACCCTTATTTAAAGCACAGGTTGGGGGATGGTGAAGAGATATAGTTGTGGTTCGATAATTGGACTGATTTTAGCCCTCTTATACAAAGATCTGAATTAGCTACACTCGGAAATAGAATTCCTAATGATGTTAGAGTGGCTTGGTTAATATAAGATGGGGAATGGGTTGGAAACTTTAGGAACTTTTAGCTGTTAGCTAAATATCTTCCTAATATACCTGTAGAGAGGAGAAAGGATAGAATGATTTGGACATATCATACTAGTGGGATTTTCACCAATAGGTCTAGCTACAAACTTACAAATGCAGCAGCTAGAGCTAGTCTCGTGGGTTGATGTCATCTAGAAACAAGTTTTGTGTCCCAAAATTGTGGTTTTCACATGGCTAGTGATAAAGAACAGATTAAGAACTAAAGACAAGTGGTTTGGTAGGTTTGATCCTATACGTGTACTTTGTAAACAATTGAATGAAAGCAGAGATCATTTGTTCTTTGAATGTAGCTATAGCAAGTCAATGTGGAGCCTAATTTAAGTATGTTATAGCTTCCAAACTTCAACTTTGCATGGTCTGAGACACTAAATACAATCATTAGGTGCACCAAAGCAGGTCAAAAGAATAACAGTATCATCAAGACTCCATTCCATGTGGTAATTTATTCCATTTGGAGAGAAAGGAATAGGCAATTATATAAGAATGAGGACAAACATAAATATCAAGTTGTCAAGCAAATTGTCAACATGATTAGAGTTGTTATTATTGCTAATGCGAAGCAATGAATAGTTAGCCACGAATTTAGAGTAAATTGGTTACTTTGTTGTAAATTTTTTATATTTTAATGTACATCCTATTAAGGATAGCCTCACTTGACTCTAGTTGTATGATCCTTATTTAGGATCATATACTAGCTTTTACTATAATATATTTTATTTTATTTTTCAAAAAAATCTAAATAATTAGCGACAGTGTCTACATTATTTATAAATTATTTTTAAAAAGTAATATTCATGGTATATATTTTCATAATTTTAATTATTTATAGTGTCCGTATTGTTTAAAAATAAGTAATATTCATACTATATGTTATCCATAATTTTAATTATTTAAAAATTGGATGAAATCTTTTATTAAAAACTATTCAATTTTTAAATTAAATAAAATAATTAAAAAAAGGACTTAACTCAAACTCAATCGAGCTTTAGACCGTCAAAACCTAATTAGATTCGGGTTCATATCCTTATCTTAGAGACCCGATTGGACTTGAATGTAGGCCACTTATTCCAGACCCATTGGGCCTCGTTTCGGACTTAAACTCAATTAATTTTTTTTAGATATTAACCTAGGCGTTTATTGTCAACTAGTCTAACTTCTTTAGTTCATGCAATCACCAGACAATAATTTATTTAACTGTTATAGATAAGGCATTTCAATACTTCAGAGGTTTAATTGATTTTAATATGTTGGAAACGTGGTGTTAAAAAGTCATACAGATAATAATTGTGTTAACTTTTGGTAATGTTAGGTTCCCGAAACTCTAAAAAGTAGGATGTGATTGCTAAAATCTCAATAAGCTAAGAGCTAATATCATAAATTAATGTATCTAGAAGAAAACAATTAATATAGGTCTTGTCTAGATTCAATTATGATTTATTGCTGTTATAAATAACTGCCAAAACCTTAATTAAAATTATTAAAGTAGTTGGACTTACCATACAATAATGTTTTATTTCTAGCGAAATCAGAAAGTTTATAGTTATTAATTTCAATAGAAGTACGGCGTAACCTTATAATATCATAATTCTTCCCTGAATTACTTGCTTTCTTTTGTGACGGTAGCAAGTAGAGGAATTTAAAGAGACGATTGTAGTTGTTTGTCCAATAATGGGACCATTTATCGATGAGACCTGTCCACAAGTTCTAACGCCCAGAGAAAGATACTCAATTAACATTTTGTCTTGGCTTAGCTACCTTTCTTTTCTTTTTTTCCCTCTTTGTAGATTAGGTCCTTTTCCACTAATGGCACTGTAGCCAACAATGTTAGTAGATGTAAATGCAGCTCCAAAAGCTAAACTTTGTAGATAAGCATAAATGGTGCCGAGGGACAAAATAGGACCATAGACTAAAAGTTGTTATTGCTTCAGATTCTATTTTAATTTATTCAAGGACACGTTGAGTACTCACATGGGTGCCTTTTTTTTTTCTCTTAGTTGTAAAATTTTAGACGTTGGAAAGGAATTAACGTCAATAATTGATTTCAAGCAAAAATTAGGCCAAGGGACCCAGTCTAAACGTAAAGGTATCTCTCTCTCTCTCTCTCTCACACGCACACACACAAATACACAAACACCAAAGAAGCATCTTCACATGGGAGGTTCCAATCACTAGGAGATGCAAATGAGACAGTGGCAGAGGATTTGGTGGAGCCGCATAAATGCGTAACTCAATTGTAGGCTGTCTGAGCATCATCAGCGGTGCGAGTGCTAAAGAAATGGAAACAGCTTTAATCAATCTTCCAATAATACCAGCCATTTATTAATTTGTACAAAATTGAAGACCAAAGAATGACAGCTTGGAAGTTTGCTTGTAATTTTAGTGACAATGTCAACTGTTCCTTTATTTAATTTTAGTAGGCAATTAAGTACACTCTACGTGTAGTGTTTACTATGACACCTACAGTTGTGTGTATGCTAAAGAGGCTGCATGTGCTGGTCGATGCTTTAAAAAATCCCGAGTCGCTTAGTTATTATTATTATTGGAACTATCACGCACAACTCGGGACAATACCTACTCTGACAATACAATGACAAAAGAACACGAAACTTGGCTCCTCTTCAGAAAGGAAAAACACAAAATGGGAGATTGGATTCAGATCACCATCCACTTTAGGCGAGAAAGAGACGAGTTTTATATAATAATAAGCCAAATACGGCAAGAGAGGTGTACAAGTTATCACGCATTTGCAATGTTAAAGTTCATCACCTATTCTCGTTTGCGTTTTATTTTTCCTCTAAATAACTAAAAGTAAATGAATCTATTTATAGCTTTCCATTGTTGGGATGCTGTCATTTAAATCCCAAAATCCTAATAAGTTATTAGATATCAACTTAACGAGTCTATAACAGTATGAACTCCAGGATTAATTCACTCGTCACCAATATCACGACCCGTAGAGAAAAGAAATGTATCAAAAGGATCAGAGAATATGCTTCTTTTCAAGTATAAAAAGGGTGTTTTATAGCTATCAAAAGGATTCTCTTACGTAACTTAACAGGTCAATGATGTTTCTCTACTAAATCTGCGACAATGTTGAAAGGATGAAAACAGTCCACCAAGTTTGGAATGTCAACTATAGAAAATCAAATGTCATCAAGTGGGACTAACTTCTGCAGAGAAAACCTCGTGACTTTCAGAAGCAACCAACTCTTTGAGCTATGTTAAATCATGGCAACGGCCAAGAGTCACCCGCAACAAAGACAAAACAACAGTTGGTAAGCATTACTGAACCATATATTTGTGGATAAGGAAACGAAGCAGATAAACAAGATCAGATATTCGCTGACAACTTCAAATACCAAACAGTTATACCAGGCTCTCTTTGTCCCAGTATTTGTTTCAGACTGTTAAGTCGTCGATGATAACTTCACATGTATGCTCGAGAGACATAATTTAACATATCATTTCATTCTCATTATTACCATTCTGCTATCAACTGAATTTGGTATTCTGAGATATGACAACACTTCTCCATGTTAAATACCTGTACCTGAACCAAATATATACGCGCGAGCAAATCAAACCAAGATGCGCACAGACAAATTCGAAAACAAACACAAACACAGACATTCGTCTCTCACAGAATACAACAGAAGGATATTCTGTGACAGTCCCCACAAGGAAAGTTAACTTAGATCTACCATTCTACAACTTCACAACAATAAGGAAGCTCTTACATACAAGAATTAGAAACAGATCCGAAACCTTCCAGGCATCCACATTAGGTCATCCCACTACAACCGGCTTCTGGTCTTATATTTTGATCAAACCAGAAACCAATGCTCAAACCCGACTGCAAGGAAGTATGATGTCACTTGAAGTTTGATAATTCAACAACTCATCATAGTATGCCTCAGAATTGCTCAATTGTCTAGGTGAAGAAAAGGTGGCAGAACACAACACCGTTCTCAACATGTGGAAGTGAGGTAACCAAGCCTCCTACTTTGTGTAGGAAAAACAGAGTAGAAATAATATCAATGATGACCTCAAATGAAACAGCTGCAAGTATGTCCTCAAATGAAACAGCTGCAAGTACAACTGGTACAAAGAACAGTATACCTAAAGGATCAAACTTGGTACCCTGTACATGTTATAACAAAATTGAAAGCACAATAAGCTTTCTTGCTAGTCCATAATTTTCCAAAGTAAATGGATTCTATATTTTATGATCTGTTTACCTCCAGGGACAAAGTAGTATTCCACATGAGAAGTGTTCAAATATCAGAAAAAATTTCAGGGCAAAGCTTGAAGAAGAATTTTTGCTATGTTATCTATAAATTAATACAGAGGAGAAACAACAGGAAAGTCAGGAAGAAAATCTTAACTCCCGTTAATCTTTGGCAAATAGGTTAGGAAACTTTCTGCAACAAGCAGTCCAGAACACTGTAGAGACTGAGGGGGAGGAGGAAAGAGGAGGAGAAAATAGAGATTAAGAAAAAGTTCATGGGAAAAAGAAGAAGACACACGACAGCATACAAATACTTGCTACTTTGCATGTTATGGGGTACAGTCACTCAACTTGATTACCACATGTACGGATGAGGGAATGATCGAGCTGCTTACAGTGCCCAAATGCATTTAACTGTATTAATTGTGTTGCTACAAACCAAACATACAGGACCCGAGCAAACACATTAAAATTTTCTTGTCATCTAGAAGAAAAAGCTACTTCCAGCAGAAACTAAATTTCTGACCTCCATCAAATGTTCATCATTTGAAATATTGAGGAAAAGACGAAGGTTTGACATCAATGCTTCTTGCTCCCAACTTAAAGGTCCTGATGCATGCAATGCCTCTATAGTGCAACGGTAGGCATGCAATTCTAGCCTATGAATTTCGGTTGCCAATTCCTTTCTTACCTTGTGTAGACTGTTTCCTTCTGCTCTCCACTTACAGAAAGATTCTCCATCACTACACAAAACATCATCTTCCATAAAGCCTGTATGACAAGGAATTTCATAGGGTATGTTGCTATTGATGCTACAACTACCAATTGAGCTAGCAACAGCATCAGAATCATTGGATTCAAAGTCTACTGCAGATGAATTTCCACCAAGACCATCACTGAGTTTTCTTCTTTCATCGTCAGTTACAGAAAACCCAATTCGGTTGTCAAACGAAAAATCCATGAGGTTAGCACGCGGCATATCTACCCGTTCCGGTGAAGAATATTGACTTGCAGCAACACGAACCTGCCTGCAATCTTTTTCAATTGCTCTAAACTTTCGGAAAGCACCATCACATGCTTCAACTTGTGAACACCCATACAGTCCTCTCTTTGAAGTTTTATGGGGAGCAGCATCAAATTCCTGAAAGTTCTCCTTGGTCATCACTAGAAACAAGTCCTCACACCCATTTACATGCATACTTGAGCTTTGAATCGGGAACTTTGAGTTATGTTTGCATGTCAAAGTTAAATTTTCTTGAAATTTCCCATCTCTACAGATGCCAGAGCCCTGGGTATATGATGATAGGAATAAAACATTCAATGGAAAGAAGTAAGTAAATGAACAAGCTGGTGATATAGACCACAATAAAGCAAGTACTATTAACTAAGTGCAAGCTTAAGGACATGAAATTACAGAGTTTATCACATGTTAATTAGTCTAACAACTAGAAATGTCAAATGGAAAGCATTAAAAAGTTCATAAACATTGAAAGTAATTTGAAAGGAGGCAGATTAATTTCGATTACAAGTACCTTTCCTATCACAATCCAACTGTTATCTTGCCATGACTGTCTAGTCCGTATGTCACCTTTGCTAAGTTTGAATTCCAAAGATGAGCCCAACAGTCTGACCAGAAAAGACCTTTTGGAGAGAACCTTGGTTATTGTCGCCATTTTCCAGGAGAAGTTATCAAACACCTCTATTACATCACCAGAAAGCCAATTCTCTACAACTTCAGTTAAAGGGGGGCATGGTCTGACAGCCTTCTTGGGTACCCTCCTGAGAACCATCTCACTAGGAGTGTCTGGAAAGCCGTCATATCTTACTACATAGTGGTGGTCATCACCACAGATTATTTCACCACATCGCCAGGAACCTGAGGGAGCATCCTTTTTGCTTAATACTTCAACCTTACATCCTTTCCTAAAAATCATGATTGCTATAATCGCAAAACCTGCTAAAAGAAATAAATAACTTTTAAAAGCAAGGATAACCAAATTTTCAACCACCCATAATTGTATAACTATAACTCAATGATGATATTCACAGCATCCGAAAGCTGATGAGAGAGTAAACAAGATTGATGCGTTTAATTAAAATTGATAATTACATCTTGAACATCATTGGAATTTAAAAATCCCAACCAAAGAACAAAAAAACAGAATCTTTCTCCTTCCGATTCCTAAATCCAGTGGGTAGAAATATAACTAATAATGACCAATGTATCAAAGAGATCATTCATTCAATTGCATTCCATCACTTTTTCACATCTTTCAAAAGATAATATGACTCTACTAGATACATCGGCCATTTGGCGTCCATTAAAATACCAAACATAAAAGCAAAATCACACAATAACTGTCTCTGTGATAAATTCAATTGCAGCCTATATCCGAAACTAAAAGGAAAACAAATTTAGAAAATGAACAGACAGAGTAAAGTAATTAAAACTAAAGAAAGGACACACTTGCTTCAGATTTCCTGCGTTATTTTTTTTCCTCTTGAAAAATGAGTACTGGGCAACACTACAAAGAACTTGCCTTGAAAAATGCAAGTCATGAGAAAAAGAAAATCAGAAAACTGCAATCCGAAACTATTTTCTAGTTCATTCAATAACCTGTGAACTTAACTAGAGGAATCATAACACTTGCTTTGAACCAAAAATACAGAAAGAAGCTTCTTAACCAAAACTACCACCGAAAAAACTTTTTATGAAAAAAGAAAGAAACAAACCATCTTTCCATATTTGTCGTTCTCTTGACGTTTCCTGACCAACCAAACACAGGTCAAACCAAACTTTGACTAACAACAAAATGCAGAAAAGCCATAAACTTTCTCCAAAACGTCAACTAATCAAATTAAATCAAAAACATCCCGTGAAGGAATCAAAAGCGAATGAACAAAAACATCCCACAAACTCAGAATAACAATCGAAGTGAATAAAAACGAAAAATGCAAAACATTTATACTGACCTTTTCTCTTTTTCCCTTTCCCTTTCCAGATTTTCTCTGAAAATTGATGTTGTACTCGTTGCTTGATGCGGGTTTGTGTTTATTGTAATTTTTCTTTGAAAATAACAAAGGAAAGGAACAAAAATAAATAAATAGTAATAATAGATTTAATTAATTTAAAATTTTAAAAATAAGAAGTAAAATATTTACATTTTTTTTAATAAGAAAATATTTACTTAAAAGATCCAACGGCGTATAAATCCAATTTTATATAATTGTATTGTCAAACTTATCTTCAACCTAAAAATAGACCTTCTCTTTTTGGTAGTATTTAACTGTTTTTGTCTTCTTCCAAAAAACATGCACCCTTGCAATTGGATCAAGTTTTAATACAATCTTAACACGCACCTGCGATTTGATCAAGTTGTCATTTCTCTCTTCTTTGGATGCTCTACTTTTGCTCTCAGTAGCACCTGCACGATTCCTGGTTCCTTCTCCTTGGTGTTATTCTTGCGTTCTTCCCTAGCTCTCGTCTTCTCTTGCTTTTCTTTGTACCAAACTTTCGCAAAATCTCTGAATCACTCCTGAGTAGCAGTCCAGCAACCTAACTCTAGAGTCGAGGCTCTTTCTGGAAGGAGGAAAATTTCCCACCTTGAGCCATTTCCTGGAACAGTTTTTAAAAATCCTCATTAGGTTAACAACTATTTTAGGTAATGTCTAACTCCTTATCCACTCCTATACAGGGAGTTTCTTTAGATTGTACAAACTTTTCTCTTCTATGTCCTAGCTCTCTCACTCTACCTCCCTTCATAGTCAGTCCGTTTAACACTCTCGCCTCATCTTTTCTCGTTGTTCCTCCTAACCTTTGTTCCTCCTAACCTTTCTTCTTCTCCTCCAACTTCCCTTCCCCTAGCACTTCAAACCTCCTTTACTAACTCAGACTCAAAGGCTTTGAAGACTTCTTGGTGTCAAGTTGTGAGTGATTCCTCACTTGCTAAAACTCTGCAATATCTTACTCCTACAAATGCAGTAGATGATTGCTTTGTTGCTGTCTTAGTTTATATTATAATTTAATGACATTATTCCTTATTTTATACATATTCACACTTATATCATAAAGTTATATGATAAATATACATCACAAATAAAATTACGATAAAATTATAATTATAATTTTATAATATATTTATAAATTATCTTTAAATTATTCTAATTATTATTATATTAAAACTAAAAATTAGTAGAACGTAG
>JAOTAW010000008.1:24779997-24791338 GCA_025629945.1 Erythroxylum savannarum | reverse complement strand
CAGGGATGGAGAAGAGTGTGACCGGATGAAGCTATGGTATCACACTCATTATGATGAAAGCAAAGATCAATGGACAACTGCCGAAAGCAAAGCAAAATGGGTGAGTACATAGTTCATTTACAAATATTTGTTAAATGAGAATGTGTATGTAATTAATTCTTACTTTTCCAGGAATTAATGTGTCATGAAATGACACATTCAATAGAACAAGGTCACCCGATGACAGTAGATGAAGTGTGCGATAAAGTCCTGGGCACTAGAACAGATTACATTGTTGGCATGGGAATTGGGCCTCGACCACAAGGGAATACTTCGGCCAGAAAGAGACTTCGAGACGAATTAGAAGAGTCAAAGAGGGCTAATCAGGAATTGCAGTCTCAAGTCGATCAATTGACTAAACAATTTAAAGAAATGCAGGATCGATTGGAACTTTTATGTTCTACACATAATGTTCGGTCAGACTAAACATGTACTAATTTTGATATATTAAACACGTATGACGTTTTGTTTATTTTAATTTTCGTTTTATGACATATTCGGGAATTGCAATTTAAATAATAAATTGTTTGCATGTATTCAAGTCTTGTTATACATGAATAATTATTATAATTCATTATATATTCAAAATATTGTTGAATTATTAAACATATTTAATTCATAAATAATATTTAATATTTATTAAATAAATATTATGTTAATATTTAGTCAAATTTCAATTTAGCAAATAATTAAATAAAATTGTTTCCAGAAATTTAATAATTAAATTCAATAATTATATTTGATAAGATTATAAATTATTCCAATATTCAGATCAATTAAAACAAATCATGAATTCTAATTTATATTAAAACATTATTAACATAATTTAGCAAAATAATTATAAATTAATTATAATTTATAAATATTTGACAATCCACGACGTCTATTAATAGACGTCGCAGATTGTCACGTTTCTGCGACGTCTCTCCGACGACCTAAAAGGTCATACAATCCCAGACGTTTTATCTAAACGTCGGGAATTGTACGATTCTTTTCTGACGTCTTCATGGACGTCGCAGAATGTCTAACCCTTCTACGACATCTTAACTCAGACGTCGGAGAAACCCATTACTTACCCCACCATCTACGACGTCTATTGTGACGTTTTAATAGACGTCGTAGAAGGTTGTCTGCGACGTCTTCTAAGCTTCTACGACGTTTATCAGACGACGCAAATAGTATGTTTTTGTTGTAGTGATATTTACTTCTTTTCCTTTATGTTTATCTCTTATTTTTCCTTTACCTAAAGCATTTGAATTATCCTAAGATATTTTCCTCTCATTTCTTTTCCTTTAATCTCTCTTACCCATTCTCATAAATCTTAGTTAATTATTATAAACTTTCTTTAATAATAATGAAGCAAGATAATCGATTTATTATTCATAGTAAAGGAATACTAATTCTTGTACTCATCATATATGGCTCTCCTATTGAATTGCTAAGGATGCCCTAAAAGAATGTGACTCACTTACATAAGGATCACATTATAATGCACCTCATCTTTGTACCTCCTAATTGAGAAAAAAAAACTAGAACTTTCATTGTTACCCTAACCTTTTCAACTTTTGATAGAGATTCCTATAACATGAACTTAGTAACAAAAAGATTCCTAATCACAATTTTCATCTCCTCTCATGTTCTAATTGGTGACTTTCGATTCCTTCTTCTAGTGAAGATTTATTGATTCTACTAATTCACATATAATCACTAAAATACATGGCTACCAATTTAATACTTTTCTCTTTTGAAAAGTTTTAACATCCAAACACTAGCTCTAAATACTTTTTTAATCCAAATTGCATCAAGGTCTTTCCTTCTTGTAAAAGTTGTCATCATCTTAATGTTACTCATTTGTTTATCTACTCTTTACCCTCTTTCATAGCCTAAACCAAATATGTCCCCTCCTTGTCTCTCTATTCTACCTCCTCTTCCATTTCTTTCTCCTCTACTATCCCTTAAAGTTTACACTTTTAAGTGATTAAAAGCATTTCCAACCTCATCATGAACCTCAAAATCATTCATCGTAAAAATTATAGGTGAGTTATGTTGTATACTAGTTATAGCAACTTCATGTTTCTCCAACTTATTCTTCACTTGATCAAATTGTCTAATGAGTTACTCATATTAACCTTGTATTGCATTCATAGAAAAATCTTGGTCCATCATTATCCTTTCCTTGTCCCTTACTTCCTTGTCTTTGGATGAGTTTTACTTTTGAGTTATAATGAAACTGTAATAAAATGTTAGTAGCAAAAATCACTCTCTCACATGTTTTCTCTCAAAATTCACTTTAATCATAACCTAACTCTTGGATGAAGATTCTTTACAAACTAGTTAATATTTATTAAGAAAGATCGTATAAATTGTTCCAATTGTCAATTAACTCCTAAAAAAGCAAATTGGACAAAAGAAATAAACAAAATGCAACTAGAGGTTAAGAAAACAAAAGACTCAAAATTAAAAAATGGAGTTATGTATAACCTAATTAGGCTGAATAGAGAAGGAGAAGACTTATAGAATTATATCAACATGAAAAGAAAAATAAGAACACTAGAAAACAAAATATGTATGATGTATGGAATACCTTGTCCTTATGGGAAAAAAGAATTAAAACTCTTATAAAGGATGTTACAACCTAACCCCTTGAGTATACTTTGGATAGGTCATCCTATGAACTTCTATTTATAAAACCTGGCTGAATTTTTTTCTTTTTAGTTTTCCTTTCTTTTCCTAGTTTTAATTAACTTGTAAAATCAATAAACATGAAACAAGAACTCAAAAAATGAAGTATTTTTATGAATTTTGTCCATTAAATAAATGAAATGTATGGTAAGAAGACATAAGGATATTGAAACATTAACAAATAAATTTAAGAATAGACGTAATTATAGAAAATGACTCTAATAACAAATTCTAATATTACCTTTACCAATATAAGACTAGTGAGATCCAATATCAATATGAATAAAACAAAAAATTATTCTATAAAGATAAGTTTTATTCAAGAAATGACTTAAAATTAACACAAAGGAAGAATAATATAAATTGTCACACTTATAGAAAAGTTAAGATTGTGAGTGATAACATTGTGAAATTTAATCGCTACTAGCAAGATGGATAAAATAACAAGTTATTAGGGAATATAAAATAAAATTTTCTCTAAAAATGAAAATAAAAATAAATCTCTCCAATAGTATTCTTTGATCATTCAGTAATAGCAATTTGTCAATTACAACTGCTTAAAGAAAAGCGAAGTTCGTAGACCATAAGACATAATCAAACATAACCTCACGGTAGAGGTAATGTCTTCTTTATTGCTATTATAATTTCACATTAGAAAGTTCATCAAGTTGAGAACATTGACGGGGAGGCTAGAGACTATATGTCTCTTTCGATCAAATTGATTAATTACAAGAGCAATATTATATAAGAACTTGGGAGTTAATTAGTTAAACATCCAAGGGATTGACAACCAAATCCATAACAGCACTGTTGAGAACATTCTTGGAAAAAGTGAGGCCAGCTTCTTTTTCGTAGACGATTTCTAGCACACGAGCATGGTTTATAATATTGTAGAGAACAGGCAACGGAATGTCTCTAGTGCTGGGTTTCAGGAACTCCTCATTCAGGTCTTTCCATAGACACATGATTTTGTTTTCGAGAAAATCGATTGCCTCTTGCTCTGACACGCCATGTTCATTCATATAGCATTCTACGGTTGATGCAACATCTCCTCGTTTTTGCTCAAACTGCATTCAATTTGAAGCACAGCATCAAATAAATAAAAAATCACGTGAATGAATTTAGTACAACAGACAACTTAAGAATATGCAAACTTAAGCTAACCTCATGAGTCCTAACGTCATCTCGGATCCTGCAGACAGAGGATGCAGCATGAAGAATTTTAGGCATTGAGAGAAGCCAATCGAAGACTTGTTTAGTGGCCATTTCACCAAGTCCACATGTTGAAACAGTCACTCCCATTGGATACGCACAGCTCATTAACCCAACTGGTAGATATTCATCCAATTTTGGCACATACCCATCATTGAACCATTTTGCTTCATCATTATATGCTTTTGCCAATCGTGCAACCTATGAATTCATGCCACATCCATATGATATTAGTATTTGGTATATATATAGTTAATAAATTTATTTAAAGAATCAGATTCAAGCAAATTAATATTTGATTTACCGCTTCTTTTGCAGCAGCCACGCAGTAAGTACTCTGTTCCTTGGTAGTTTCTCGCGCAATTTCATCATATAAGTCCAGCGTTGATTGAACAATAATGTGCATGTAGTGTGGGAGTTCTCCACCCATGCTACTATCAGATCTATTAGAAGTCATTTTCACAGTCAATTAACAATTCCTTGTTCACTTAATATCACTTCCATATGTTTTAACTAACAAACCTCTCAAATGCCGTAGTGAAGATCTCAAGTTCGTCAATCGTTCCATGCACGTCGTATGAGTCATCAACATATAAAAAGATGGCATAGATTTGGGTTAAATATTTTCTAGCACGTGCATGTTGGGGTTCGGGAAATGATCCTATTGCCCAGAAGAAGCATTCGATCAATCTATCTCGACCAAAAGATAGCCTTGATGGCAAGTCCAAGTCTATCCACCACCTATGACAGTAGATTTAAAGACAAATTATTAACTTGGATTTAATTAATAGCTATGATCACGACATGCATAACTATTAATTATCATTATTCGGTTCTTTATCCAAGACATATATCAAGTATTACCTCGTCAAAATGTATATTTCTTCTTGCCATAACTTCTGTAGGATACTGAAGTTTAATTTCCCCAATCTCAATATACAGTCTATGTGTCCTTCTTCCTTCTCGTAAATGAGCACGTAATCTAATGCTTCTTGGCATGGTACAGCTCTGTGTACAGGAAACCTTAAGGCATGACTCACTAGATCAAAAAGTGGAGGCTTCAATTGATTCACTATGGATTTAAGATATGGTTTGGTGAATTGGAGAGCTTCATCGAGTATGCTCTCTCCATTGAAGCCGATATAAGAAGCTTCATACAAATTTAACATGCCTCGTATGTCGCCTTTAAGACCCTTTCTAAATTTACCTTCTTTGTCCTTAAACTTTTGGAATACTTCTGTACAAAATAATATATATGAACTCATTAATAACCAGTATTCATGAATACTGTATATATATATATAAGATATATATATATATATCTTACTAATTACCAGATGACACGTTATAGCGGTTGTGTCTCAAAAGCCGAAATCTAAGGGCTACACTGCAAAGGTCGTCATCATGGGAAGATTTATGATAAGTATTGTAGATGTGGTCCAAAACTTGAGCGATTTCACCTCGAAAATGATAAGAAAGGTTTAAGCGCTGGATTGCATCTATGATGTGCAATTGTTGGGAGGGATTATCAACAACTTCTTTAAGTATCTTCCTTACTTCTTCCTTCAAAGCTTCTACTTCTTCCTTCCACTGCTTTATCATCTATTCAATGTCAAAATCATCTGTCAAAAATCTTAAAGAATAAATTCGCATGATAAAAACTTTCAAAAATTAATTCCCTTACCTTCTCATTTTCTGACAATGAAACATTCCTGATGAAGAAATCACCCCACTGTGTAGGAGGAAAGTCTCTAGTACGTCGGACTGCAGCCTTTTGAGGTGAAGCTAGAACCACCGAAGCCATTCTTTACCTCTTTGATACTAAAATTACACTAACTAAACTCTATTCTGATTGACTTTAACTTGCAACTAAACACCTCCTCTGTTGGTATTTATAGAACAGAATAGGATGGAGGTCTCTATGCTTTAGGCTTCAATGTTTCTTGCCATGAGAATCTGATGCAAACATGTTTAACACTAGCGACAGTTGGATGTGCCTTGAAAAATCTATAATCAACTTCGACTATTCTTCATAAGAAAATGAATAAAATAATATAGTAATTAATTTAGCTCAATCTTTTCCGACTTGATGATAGCGGCTTTAATATTATAAACTTCCAATTTTTATTGAAAAAGCTGGATTCAAGTAACTGTCTTGGTTTGCGTGAGTAATAAAATACTTCTAACACCTTTTCAATGAATAAAATAAAATACTTCAACAAAATTTTGAAGTAGAGGAAAAAAAGTTATGTTAACTATACTACTAAAGCAGCAGGCCAGGTCCTAGAAAAGGGTCGGAAGGACACTTACTTTGGGGGTCACTTTTATAAAGAAAAAAATATGGCATACGCTTGACTTTTACAAAGAATAAAATTCGGTAAAATAAGATCTAACTCATTTTTAACACTTATAAAAAGTAAAATGAGACAAAATTTTCTTTTTCTTTACATATTTTTCATTTGTTTTTTTGACTTTTTTTATAAATCTTAAAGTTAAGAATTATTGCAAGCCATTAGATAATTCAATTATGTCACAATGACGAGTTTATGGTAGCCTCTTTAAAAAAATATATATGTTTTCAAATTTTACATATTTATATATTATTGATTTATTGAGACTTTTTTTTTACTTTACTCGAGACTTATAAAATGTTAAGAACAATCCTATACTGCAATTCATGACATGTATATTTTGAACAACCAATATTTATTTGATCAAATGGCTCGCTTACCTTAGAAAATAATAATCCATTCGTATATTCAAAGAAATTGATATATATATATATATATATTAAGAATTATACTTTGATAATCAAAAGGGTTTTTTTTTCATAAGTACTTGAGCTTAGTTACATTTATATCTATGACAGATTTAAACATTTAAAAATAGAGTTTGTAAGAATTTTAATTTTATAAAATTTAAATTTTAAATCAATATTTATAACTTATATTTAAAAATATTTATATTATATTATATTATATTTTTTTATTCTTAGTAATATTTAATATGTTCTATTTTTTCGTTCTTAATTTATCCATTACAAACCATTAAATCACCTTATTAAGGTGACTTGTTTGATTTGACTTTGGAGTGATAGATACATAATTTTTGCTTAAAAGCGATCGAGAAAACACTGAGAGTGGAGATAATTTATATTAAAGCATATAAACAATTATATATACACAAATGAATGGGGCTCCTCAAGCTTTATAAATAAATGCATGTCCTTTACCAATATATGCATATGCTTCATTACCGAGCACATGCTTCGTTATTGAAAAGACACTTGATATGACGTTAAAAATATGTCTCTTTCTTTATATTAAAGCATACAGACAATTATGACCGTTATCGAACTATAAATAATAACCCTCTTTAGCTGTTACACAATATTGGTTCTATTTGATAAAATTGATTTGATAATTGATTGTTCCCATGAAACAAATTGTCAATATTTGTTCCGCAACAAATTGGGGAGTGAGCCTGTTGACGAGGATAAACTAGATTAGAGTCCAAGAACCAAAAGTTCAGATGTACTAATTTTGGATTTTGATTTCTAGGAAAGCATGTAAAGCTTTTGTGTGTAGCATTTGTGAAGGATCTTGGAGTGATTTTTCCTGACTTGCCATGAATCCGTACAACCTTTAACCTCTTCAAACAATAAACAGGACATATAACCAAGCAACTCATTCAGTCGTTCTCGTTCCCGAGTTTAAAAACACCCTGAGAAGTTTAGACAGCGAGCCATTATTCCTGTTGACATTTTATAAGAGTCCATTGTCTTGGCGTGCTTAGACGAATGTAGTCCAAAGACTTTAGGGAACGAATCCTCAATCCTGTTGTTTAGTAATTGTAAATGTTATATTATTTTTACTTTAGTTTTTTTTGTTTTTGTTTTTAAGTTGTTTTAATTATTAGAAGTGGGATAAATATGCTTAAGTTTGGTAAGATAGGTGGGATGAGAGAAGGTCATATTTAATTTTATCAATTAGCCATTTTTACTTTTAAAAAAAGAGATTTTATAATAAATATCCCTAGCTCAGGTTTGTCCTAAAGAAGCGAAAGAGAATGAAATTGTTGAGAAGAGTCCGAAATGCCACAAAATTGCAGATGGAAATACATACATGCAGCATTCGATTTGTAACTTGTGTAAAAGGCTATAAGAATTACTCTTTAACATTGATTCTAGCTAGGTATTTGTTGTGAAAAGATGACCATCTTATTATTACATTAAAATAGACGTGTCTCCGGTCTAAACCGTCTTATTATTACATTATAATCGACATGTCTCCAGTCTAAATGATCAATGTGTTATAATAGCTAAGGTTTCCTGTTGTATATTTCTCCTTTAGAAGAAAGCCCTTAGATAGGCTTATCTACATGACTAATATAGAGATCCTATATTCGAGGATTACATCAAGACATATCAATCATTTTCCTATAATACAAACATCTTATATAGAAAAATATATTCCCTTCCATACAAATCGCCTACAAATTAGCTAATTGTATGTCAGCACTTCCCCTTAAGTTAGTGTGAAGATATCTTCTAAGCCTAACTTGCATAGAGATTTATTAAGAACTCTAGCAAGAACCACATAGGCTAGAATATCTGCTAGCTGCTTACTTAATCGAATGAAAGGAATATCCACCATCTTCAAATTCAGCTTCTCTTTGATGACGTGCTGGTCTACCTCAATATGTTCAGTTCATTCACATTGAATTCGATTATTAGCTATTTCCCAGGCTTCTTGATTGTCATAATATAGTAGCATAGGTTTCTGTGGCTTGAAAACTATTTCGGTAAGCAAGATTCTAAGCCATTAAAGTGTATATATACCATGAACCATGTCTCTGAATTATGCTTCTATTGAAGACCTTGCTATTACATTTTGTTTTTACTTCGCCATGTGACAAGATTTCTAGCAACAAATGTAAAATAGCCAAAGGTGGACCTTCGATCAGTGATGTTTCCTGACCAATCCGCATCAGTAAATCCTTTCATTTCCTTATGTCCATCTCTTTTGAAGGTCAAACCTTTTCCTGAAGCCCCCTTTAGGTAACTCAAAATCCTTATTACAACAACCATATGATCTTCACTTAGAGCATGCATAAACTAACTTACCACACTAACGATATAGGTAATGTCTGGATAAATTAATCTCCCTACTGATCGTTGGTGTCTTTTTGTTGGAATTTGATATGGGTAAATGGCAAGATGATGGTTCTGAACAATAGCAGTCTCTACCATACTAGTTTCGAATAAGAGATCTAGTATATACTTTTGTTGTGATAGGTATATACTATCCTTAGACCTTGCTACTTCAATCCCCAAAACATACTTCAGGCCTCCTAAATCTTTCATTTCAAAGTCAAAAGACAAGCATTGTTAAAGCCTTTTCATTTCATCATGGGTCATTACTAGTCACAATCAAATCTTCTATATAGAAAATAAGTAATGTCATGATACACTCATATTTTCATATATGTTTAGGACTTAATTCAGAGTCATGTAACTTCTAAGCTAACTATGTGTCATGTAATGCAAGTTAAAGAAAGGGGGTTTTGATGTTTGAAAATCTTGGCAAAATTCAATGGATTGTAAGGAAAATGTACTGAAAAATATTTTTGGATTTTTGGGAATAAATAAAGCAGTAAGATAAAAATAAGGATCAAATGATGATAACATCCTCTTAAAAACAAGCTTTGGCTATCATAGTTTAAAACGAATTGTTATGGGAGTGAATCACTAAGTTCAATTAGTAAACCTTAAAGAACTCTTTATGTCCAAGGTTTTAATCAATGAACTCCATTTATTAAAACCTTGTTAAATGCATCTTAGTGTGTGCAATGGGTAAGTCAATGCAACAAGTCATTTTGGAATCTAGCATCATCTCAATATCAAACACAACTAGGCAGATAAAAGAGAATTAACCAAATCACAAATAGACATATATGAGACTTCATATATTCAAGTTCCAATTCAAAGTTCTACATCAACAAATCCATTAACACATTGAATGTTCAACACTTGGATTAAACTCTAATCAAGAATGAATGTTCAACACTTGGATTAAACTCTAATCAAGAATATTCATCTACAAATTACAAATCCTAAACCTAGGAATTCATAACAATGTAGCTGAACATGATTAAACTACTCCCCTTTAAAGCCCATTGAACTCTAGCCATTGCTATATCTCCAAGAAGAAAGAGATGCCTAGCCAATCATAGCTTTAGGAGAATTCACAACCGGAAACTCCCTGGAAGTATCCATGGTAGCAGCTATCGGTGGAGGAGTGGACGATGAAGTGGAGGAGAGTGGATGAAGGTGTGTCCGATGGTTAAGAGAGAGAGTATCCTGTATGTTGAGTGTCGACTCCCTTTTTAACCTAAGATGGTAGGTTTTTAAAAGAAAACGGGTTTGGATCGGGTTGCACAATGGGTGAGATTCCTAAAAATGGTTCAGGTATTCGAAGGTTCGCCGCAGCGAACTTGTCCCGAAAGTTTTAGCTTTATGGTTGGTTCCTTCGCCGTGGCAGCAAAATTAATTTTCGCTGCGGTGAACTTTTCCCGAAAGTTTTAGCTTCATGGTTGGTTCCTTCGCCGCGGTGACAAAATTAATTTTCGCCACGGCAAACTTTTCCTGAAGGTTTTTCTTGGAGTCCCTCAATCTTCACCGCAGCGATACATCGACCTTCGCCGTGGCGAACTTCCTGTTGCACCTATTGACTTGTTGACTTATTGAATTATCCTCTTCAGCTTCTCTTGACCCTACTTCTTCTTTTTCTTCTTGAGTCTCTTTTTCTTGAGTCACCTACAATGACAAATGGTAGTTTGCAGTATCAATATCAATTGTTTTTAGAAAAATAATTTAGTGTAATTAATAATGATTTGTGACAATTTTACTATCAAACTACATAAAATAAAGGTAAGTACTCAAGAGTCAAATTAAGCATAAAATCTAAGAATAGGAGCCAAGAAGTGTAGTAAAGACCATAAAAATGTTGCCAATTTATATAATAAACTTGGGCTCAATCACTTACTTAGATCACAACCAACTTATTATGTCATTTCATTTTCAATGAAAATCAAGTGCTTGCAATTCCTTAAACTTCACCAAACTCAAGTATCATGCTACTACATATATCATAATCCTTTCATCAATGCACATAAACAAAATCAAAGGTAGATATCTTTGATCAAAAGCAAGCATAAAATTAAAATATACCTTTGATCCATCGTTTGTCTTTGGGTTTAACCCTTGGAGGTCGAATCAAAAAAATTTAATTTCAAGGATTGCAATATAGAGTGCAACCTTGGGTCGTCTCTGTTGGACCCCGAACTTTTGGTGAAAATTAGAAATATTAAAATGAATTTAAATGAGAAAGAAATTGGTGAGGAAATA